>ML794586.1:46722-123758 GCA_009831015.1 Picea engelmannii
GGGTTTCTTCCTTCCTCCTTTTGTATGAGTAGCTAGGGCTTGATCATCGTCCCTTGCTAGTAGTGCTTCACGATTGGCTACCCTTGTCTCTTCTTGGGTGCATTCTTCCCATAGGCTTTCAAACTGTAGTTTTTCCTTTCTGCTGCATACTGACTGGATGAAGGCATCCCAAGGTCTTGCGAGACCATTTAGGGCGGTTATTACAAATTCATCTTCGTCGATGGTGTCTCCAATCACTTTCAATTGTTCTTTTATTTCGGAGATTCGGGAGAAATATTCTTGAATCATTTCTCCTTTCTGCATCTTGGTATTCTTCAACTGAGTTCTGAAATTCATCTTTCGATTGATGTTCTTTCCTTCATATAGTTTGCTTAGAGCATCAAACATCTCCTTCGGGGTTTTCTTTGATGATACATATGGGATCAGGTGGTCTTTGATTGAATCTGCAATGATTCTCTGAGCCCTGATTGAGTTCTTCTGATGCTTCGCTTTCTCTATGGCATCTTCAGGTTCCTCCACTTCTTCTTTGATAAATCTTGATCGGTCATTCTCTGCAAGGATCAGACTGATCCTATACTTCCAGGCACGGAAGTTGTCTATGCCTTCTAATTTCTCAACAAGCTTTGTGCTTGCAAACATCTTGTACTTTCGGCAACAAAAATAACCAAAAATTGAAAGTGCTCGAAATCAAATTTTGACCTTACCAGGAGGTGCGCTTGGTTAAGGCGAGTAGCCTGGTGTCCTCAGATCTGAGAAAATCCAAATTTTACCCCGTCAAATCTGATCTACAGATTTCTGGACTGGTGCTTCCGATACTTCTGGTACTCTGGTACTTCTGGTACTCTGGTGAAACTAGGGTTTCACTTTCCGGGAGATCCAGCCACTGAAAAGGTGCGCTCTAGGTGCCAAATTGATCCTGGGGGGAGGGTGCATCTTTCTAGGAGGTTAGGGGGATGAAGAGATACTTTTTCAAAACCCTAATTTGCAAGTGTTGCAGCAGTTACGTTTTTCTCTTGCAAATAGTGTTTCCTTCAGGTTGGCTCTGATACCATGTTAATGTTTATGCCATTATTATAGTTCTTTACATTTCAATAGATAAGAGCATAATAAGAACAAGATCACTAAGAAATACACATTCACAAGAGACACATCATTTATCCTAGGAAACCCTCTAGGGGAAGAAAACCCAGCAAAAACTTCCTTATCATAAATACTTATACAATGTTCAAGAGATAACTCAAACAAATATAGAAAGTCCTCCCCAAGAGATGCGCCACTCTTCTTCTCCTCTCTCTGGTAATTGCAGCTTGCCTCATAAGAGAAATGAGCAAGTGAGTGTGTGTTTGAAGTGAGGCGCTAGCCTCTTATTTATATCAGACTGGCACGTGTGAAAGGTCACAACTGGCAGGGCCGACCTCTCACTCTGGGTGGGTAAACCCACCTTTAATTAATTATGGGTCTTCCATTATAACTGATGGGGTCGACTTCTTATTATGTCCTTTGTAATTGTCCGATGACCAATCCGCAAAAGGGGATTCGGTCCTTATACAATTACCGACATGATTAATCCTCAATGGGGATTAATCCAATAACAACAATAATAATAATGACATGATTAATCCGCAATGGGGATTTAATCCAATAATAAAATAATAATAAGAATGCTCTTCGTAATTACATTATTTCAACACTACTAAGATAAAATATCCTTTGCCAGGCTCCATCAAAGAATCCCCAAGGTACTAACTTGTCCACCCAAATATTTCCCAATTGTCTTGGTGGTTTTGTTTTTGGAGGTAAACTTATAATATACTAAAGCTTCAAATCTATAAATAATTTGAGATGGATGAATAAAATTTTCTTCAAAAAGACAAGAATTCCTTACCAACCAAATACCCCAATAGTTGACACAAGGTAAGGCCCTAATTTCTTTCAAATCATTTCCTCATGCATTCATCCATAGTCAAACTACTCCACACATTCCGGACTCCAGTAGTGGCCTCTACCTCTTTTCATACATGTTGAGTAAATGGACATTGAATTGATACATGAACAATTGTCTCTTTGGTTAAGCCACACAACATACGTATACCTGGGCATTATCTCCCTCTCTTTTACAAACTCTCCCACGTCAATACCTTATTGTTTAATGATAAACTCAAAAAGTTTCTTGTCCTCTTTGGCACTTTTAGTTTCCATATGGATTTCCACCACCAAATTGTCCCTTGGACATGTGTGCCATAAAGAGTTTTATGACCAAGATGTGCTATATAATGACTTCCAAACTTGTTATGTTCTCAAGCAAAAAGTGTGGCTCGTTTTTTATTCTAATGTGAGCCCTCTTTATAAGACTAATATATTCCTCCAAACCAATTGTATGAGCCCCCTCCAAACCAATTGTATGAGCCTATATTCATCTAAGAGGCCACATATTAGTTGAGATATCATCTTTAGTATGTGCAATAATACAATAAAACCTATCTTGTAAGTTGTCAATCATGTCATCCAACTAGATATGTATATTAACACCCAACACAACATCTAAACCCAATTCGACCTTGGAGCCATCTCTTATTCTCCATGCCAAAAGTTATTAGTGACTAGAAAAGATACTTTGAATGGGTTAAAACATTTTTTATGGACTTATTTGGAAATTGAATCCAGTCTAAAAAATTGCCAGGCTTTATAGATTTTATCTTGGAGGATCTAAGGAACGCTCTATTGACACTTGAATCCATTAGGACCGAAATGAAAACCCCACGGGGATATATATCCCCTTGCATTTTTATAGAGGTGGTACTCCTCTTTTACTTTAGATTTTCATGGGACTTCGGGTCTTCAGAATATGGGACTTGTCCAGAAGTCTATCTTGGTAATTAATGAAAAGTAAAATAACAGGAAATAAAATGTTTTGTTTTTGTTTAAGGAAGGTTCCTAAGAAAGGACCAGGAATCACACATTTTATACATTAAAGCAAAATAATCAAAATTTCCTCACATCCATCATAGTTTAACTAAAGATTTATGATCGCATGAAAAATTAAAAGAAAATAATCTGCATGCATAAGAGAACTTTTACATAGTGATACATGGGTAGCTCAAATGAAGATAACGATAGATCAACCTCAAATACTTTATATTAAAAAAAATAGGTTACAAAGTACAGTCGAGATTGTTCCCAAAATAGCTCTCTTGGAATTTCTAAAAAATATATAGTGAATACATATTCTCTGAAATTAAAATGCGTTTGTCATAATGATTGGGATTGGGGTTCCCGCAGACCATAAAGAAAATATGTATAAGAATGAAGTTCGTAGAGAGAGGAAAGTGGGCGGCGGAAGACAACAAGACCTGGTAAGAAGAAAAGGAAAATATCATTCTTCGGTTAAACCTTTCTATTTAAAGAGTTGGAGTAATTGGATGAAGAGCTTGATAAAGACAGAAAGATGTTGTTGGCCATTGGTTATGGAAATATGCGAAGATCAAGGAAGAAAAGGGAGAATGCAAACTTCGCGGAAGACACAATGATTGTTACTAGGTCGAAGGGAGCAAAAGAGCAGAAAAGATGGAGCAAAGTAAGTCGTTTAATGAGGAGATTGGGGATGAAATATAAGCAAGAAAGAAGGACCGTGGACAACTCAACAAGCGAAAAAAGCCACTGTTAGATGCTTTGGAGCACCGCGTGAGAAGGAAGGAAAGACAGGCTGGTGAAGCCCTGAAAATACAGGTCAAGTTGACCTAGGGTTTTAGACACCTAGGGTTTTGGACACCTAGGTTTCGGCCTAAGGATGTTGGTGAGCTATTGTAATGTATAAATAGAGGTCTAAAGGACCTAGGATGGGTTGGTGTTATGATTATTGTTGTTGTCTTTGTCGTTGTGTGATCAAGCGAGTAGTAGTGTGTGAGAAAGAAGTGTTGAGTACGAGAGCCTTCTGGTATTGTAAGATCTTCAGCTAGGTGCGAAGATCAACCCTGCAGCTGGGTGTGCAGGGAGGGGAGAGAGAGAGGAGAAGAAAGAAGATATGCTAGCTAAGAGTGAAGACAAGAACTGTATGCTTTACCTTAATATATTATAACACAGTTATGTGGACGTAGCCCTAGAGAGAAGGTGAACCATGTACATCTTGTGTAGTGTGTGATTGGTATTTTATCTTTGTCATTGATATACTGTGATTGCATTATTTTTTTATATCTAATAAGTAGATGTGCATAATAGATCTAATTTGATAAGTGATATATGAATGTTGTGTTGTTCTTGTGTTAAATCCACTTGATCTTCCCTTTGGTTGTAGACATCTCTATCCTGCAACCCCCTCATAACTGCTTCGGGTGAGACTGCATTTTCTTCGCAGGTGTTGTTGAAAGGGCCAGTAGTTAGGGCTTGTTGGTGCGCTTTTGGAGTTGAACCCTGGGTCTACCCCTGTACCAACAAATGGTTCCATTGTCGGGATAGGAATCTTCTTGAGGGAATGTCAAGGTGGTTTCCATCGAAGATAGAGACTCAAAAGTGGATAGAGGATTAAGAAAAGGACTTCGTTGAAGCCCATAACAAGAACCCTAATCTTAGTTTAGAGGATTGGTTGGAGAAATATATCTTTACTGATATACAAGAAATTTTCTTTGGGGGAATCCATCAGAAGATGTATGAGTGACTATCTAGATTAGCAGATACCCAGTTCGAGATCCGATCTAGTCCTCCTGTGGTTTGGATGTCGGAGTTGATCAGGAAGATCAAAAGAGTTGATAACGTCGTATCACGAGCAGTAGATCACTGGTTTGATAGCACCATTGGAGGGTACATCACAGAGTTTGTTGGTGACAGAGTAGAGTCATACAACCAAGCTAAGATATATTTCTTTAAGGGACCCAGAGAAAAAAAATTACTATTCCTGAAGTTGAGACTCAAAATGTTATTGCATGAGAAGAACATCTTGAAGATACAGTAGATTGGTCGGATCTAGAAAGGCTAATGTTCAAGAATTCGGACAGCAACAGCAACACAAAAGCTAGACATACGCGTAGTGGGAGAGTGTTCATAGGAGTTCACCTTGAGAACATGTTCAATCAGAACTACGGGGATGAAGGTTTCTATAGTGGAGAAGGGGCAGAACTGACAGATGAGGATCATTCAGAACCTGTTGGGACAGAGGAAGGAAAATCTAAAGAGCTTTGTTGGGGAGAACCTGAAACCTCAGAAACTGCGCAGACCGTCGAAGTACGTATTGTTATCGCTCCTGTTGATTCAGTAGCATTAGGCAATCAAAGTAATCCCAGCCACCAGATTGTCCAGATTACTATCACTAGTAATCCACCACATACTCAGCCAGGGACCCTAGGAAGATCTATGGCAGATGAGATGAGGCTTCATCTCTTTAGGGGAGATGGATCTGAAGATACTGATCAGCACTAGTTCTTATGTGAATCCATATGGAATATTAAAAATGTCACTGACGAAGCTGTCAAAAGAACCCAGTTTAGTACCACTCTAAGGGATCACGCACTATGATGACATGAAACTTGTCCAAGGACTTGCACAGCCTAAGCCACTGAATCAGATTAAGAATGTGTTGATTACAGAGTTCAAGAAACCCAAGTCGGAGTCACAATGTATCACAGAGTTGAAAGAGATCAAGTAGAAGGTGGCCGAACCTGTTTGGGAATTTGATCAGAGATTCAAAACGTTAAGAGGTCGATTGACTTTTCAGATCCCATACAAACAGAACAAAGAATGGTTCATTGTTGACCTCTTACCACATATCAGAGTTCCCCTGATGCAACAGAAGATTGCTTCGCAGTCTGAGGTGTTGGAGATCGCCATGAAGTTAGAATCAACCCCTATGGGAGAATCCAGCTCAAGTATGAGCCAGATCTTGAGTCAGCTAACTAGTTTGTCTTTGCAGGTCGAAGATATGAAGAAAGACAAGGGAAAAGATAAAAGAGATGACATCTGGTGTGTCAAATGCAAATCAAAAGGCCATGACAAGGAACATTATCCCCTATTCAATGAATACTTGGCTTCTGGAGCTCCAAGCCCTTTTAAGCAAGTCACCTTACCTTGGTATGAGGTATGCAGAAACAGACATCGCCCTGGTGAGTGCTACTACATGCAAAAGTATGTTCAGACACCTACAAATTTGTATTGTACATTCTGTAAGTCCATAGGAAATGATGATAGGGATTGTAGGGCTTACGATCTCATGCATGAAAGGTCAAGAGACATATACAATATTCAAGGCGAAGTACAACAAGAAGGAAACACTACGCAGTATAACTCTCCTGGGAGAGGCAACTTCAATCCTCGTAGTGGATTCAGAGGAAGAGGAAGAGGAGGAGGAATGGGTCGAGGTCGAGGACAGAAAATCTGTTATAACTACGCACAACCATAACACCTCACAATGGATTGCTAGAACCCTTGTACTACTTGCAGCTACTGCAGCTCGTTTGACCATGTTATAGAAGATTGTCCTGTGCTGCTAGCTAAGCTTCAAGAAAGACGAGGACCTCAGCAGAACCCGCAAGTGAAACTGATATATGTTGAACCTCGTGGAGAAGACCCTAGAGTCATTGTTATAACCAGAGGAGGCGTTGTTACAGGAGAAGACATATTGACCCAAGGGAAGATTACAAAAGATTCAGGAATCATGAAAGCTACAGAGAAGACACAAATGTTTGATGCAAAGAAAGAAAGACAAATATTTGAGGAAGCCAGAAAATAATTTAGAGGAGACCAAGGCTCTTCATCGAAGACAAGACCAAAAGTGAAAGAATATGGAATTCCTCTGGCATTTTATCAGTCTGCTTCGCCAAAAGAAGAAAAAGAGGTAAGAAAGCTCATGGAATTTTTATATACTTATATTAAGTTGATTCTGGATGAAAGCGTTGTACAAGAGTTACAAAATTTAACCAGACAATATGAGCTAGGAAAGATATTATTAAATAGGGCAGTACACCAAATCGGTAAGAAGAGAAGGACAAATAAGGAATTACATTTGAATGCTCAAATATGAGAGTATGAGATAGATTATGTAGTCCTCGACTTAGGGTTGGAGGTCAATGTCATGACGAAGCAAACCTAGGCAGTGATGGGAAAACCAAAGTTGATCTATTCCCCTATCAGGCTTAGGATGGCTAATCATCAAGCTATAAACCCTTTTGGCAGATTAGAACATGTCCCTGTGGACATTGATGGAGTAAGAACATTTGCAGATTTTGAGGTAATTGAAATAGTTGATGATAGTTGTCCTTACCCCGCGCTGTTAAGAATTGATTGGGCTTTCAATAATTACACTGTGGTTGATTTAAATAAAATACGTATGACTTTTGAAAGACATGGCCTTAAGGTCATTCCACCTTTAGATCCAGATGAAGGTTAGCGATACACAAAACCTATCAGAGAAGAAGACCACGCATATGCACCGGAAAATATATACAAGCTAACATCCAGACAGCAGGATTATATTAATCCCACAGTCGATGGAAACTTAAGCTGGCGAAGTGACAACGTTGTTGATCTGACTCAGAAGAAGCACTGGAGAACTGGCAGAATAAGATGTATGAAGTATCTACAAGAAGATGTGCTAGATTAACCAGAGAAGTTCATTGGATTGGCACAACAGTAAGCAACTTACCCACCTTTGATGGTCTGAATCCTTTAGAAACCTTCTTGTCGGAATTTGAAGAAAGTGTATCAATACAACATAGATTATTGGCAATGGATGAGGCCTTGAAAGCCACACCAGCAAGATGGTGGGGGGCACACAAAAGTAACATTACAGATTGGGTACAGTGTCATACCCTGATGACAGCGCGGTTCTTAGCACAAGTAGAAGGTTGTGAAGTTCATTACACAGGTCGAAGCTTCCCAAAGGACCATGTGTGAAGCTGCGAAGAGGCCTGGAGAAACATTCTGCAAGAACAATGGGCGCACAAATTCATTAACACGTTGGACACCATGCCTATCAACTGGTACCTCCAAGCAGAGATGCGCCTCATCACTACAAATTGGAAATGTATGACTTAGAATTTTATAACTACCTTCTTATTTGAAAGTCAATATCCCTAAATAGATCAAGCATTACAGATTGTGAGATAGAAAGTATTCGAGGAAACATCTAGCCTTCCTTTAGAGCGCGACGAGGACGAATGTATTGTGCCTCTCTAGAAATTGCAAGGATGGTACAACATCAATATTGATGAAGACAATGATCCTAGAAAGGTGAACATCGCAGAAACAGAAGGTCAGAGAGATGTGGAAGGACTAGGAGTTGAGCTGCCATTCATTGGACAACCAGTCAAGATTAAGAAAGTCAATATTGGAACAGAGCAGACACCAAAGTTTGCAAATGTTGGAGATTACTGGGATGATGCCACCATTGACAAAATTACAGAGTTACTACATGAATATCATGACTTGTTTCCAACCAAGTTCACTGATATGAAGGGAATTAAAGGGCCTATGGGAGAGATGAGGATTCCTTTAAATCCACATGCAAGACCAATTAAACAGAGACCTTACATATTGAACCCTTAATATAAGGAAAAAGTGAAGATTGAGCTTGACATAATGCTGGAAGCAGGAATCATAGAACCTGTCGAAGAGTCAGAGTGGATTAGCCCTATGGTGGTACAAGACAAGAAGATAGGAGAGATCAAGATATGCATAGATCTTGGGAAGATGAATGATGCTTGTTTGCATGACCCCTTCCCTACACCATTCACTGACGAAGTGTTAGATGATGTGGGAGGCCAGGAAGTATATTCTTTTACAGATGGATTTTCGGGATACCATCAAATACGGATTGCCAAGGAAGATCGCCACAAGACCACATTTGCAATAGAATGGGGATCCTACCAATACACATTAATGCCATTCAGATTGAATAATGCCCCAACCATATTTTCCAGGGTGGTGGTCAAAGCATTCAAGGAATTTCTGCATAAATTTCTAGAAGCATATTTTGATGATTGGACTGTTTTTAGTTTATTGAAGAATCATATTGAATGTCTAAGGCTAATGTTGGATAAATGCAGGCAGTGCCAAATTGCCTTGAACCTAAATAAATGCATTTTCTTTTCACCATTTTGAGTTCTGTTAGGACATATTGTATGCAAGCAAGGATTGCTGGTAGATCCATCCAAGATCACCATTATAGTTGATCTACCCCCTCCTACTTCAGTTAAACAGTTGTGCACTGCGTTGGGACACATGGGCTACTACAGGAAGTTCATTAAGGGATATGCTCAGATTACAACACCCATGGAGAACTTGTTGAAGAAGGATTGTCAATTTATTTGGACAAAAGAATGCCAACAGAGCTTCGACACATTGAAACAGAAAATGGTTATTGCGCATATTCTGGTTTTCCCATATTGGACCAAGGAGTTTCATGTGCATGTTGATGCGTCTTCCATTGCTTTAGGAGTTGTGTTAGCACAACTGGGAGGAGGAGATATTGACCACCCATTAGCCTTTGCTAGCAGGAAGCTATCAACTGCTGAGATCAACTACACCACCACTGAGCGAGAAGGGTTAGCCATGGTGTACGCGTTGCAGAAGTTCCACCACTACTTGTTGGGAGGACACTTTAAAATGTTTATTGATCACTCCGCGTTGAAATAACTAGTCAACAAGCCAGTGTTGGGGGAAAGGATATGCAGATGGCTTCTGATATTTCAAGAATATGATTTTGAGATCATAGTAAAACTAGGGAGAATGAACAAAGGCCCTGACCACTTGTCAAGGTTGGAACATGGCGAAGAACCGACCAGTTTGGAGGATACACTCTCGGATGCACAACTATTGGCCATTAGAAAGATCGATGACCACTTTGATAAGATAGTCCAGTTCCTATCAACAGGAATGGAACCTAGTGAGTACACAATTCCTCAAAAGAAACAGCTAGTTGTGTGTGCTGCAAACTTCTCACTTATAGCCGGACATCTATACAAGATGGGACCTAATGAGATATTGAGAAGGTGTGTTATGGAGGCAAAACAACCACTGATCCTCACAGAATCTCATGAAGGCATCGCAGGAGAAAATTATGCAGGAAAAGCAACTGTGCAGAAGGTTCTCAGAGCTGGCCTTTGGTGGCCTACCTTACACAGAGATGCTAAAGACTATTCCAGAGCCTGCGATGTATGCCAAAGAGTTGGGAAACCTTCTAGAAGAGATGTAATGCCACTAGCACAACAACTGACCCTACAAGCAATTGAGATATGGGCCATTGACTTCGTTGGACCTATAAACCCACCAGGAAAGCACATAGGAGAAAGGTACATAATTACAACAACAGAATACTTGACCAGATGGACCGAAGCAAGAGCAGTTAAGGACTGTAGTGAAACTACAGCTGCGTGTTTCATATTTGATGACATCATTACCAAGTTTGGATGCCCAAAGATCCTTATGAGTGATCAAGGTACACATTTCATTAATAAGACAGTTGAAGCCCTGACTGAAGAATTTGCAGTCCACCATCAGAAGAGTACACCTTATCATCCATAAGCAAATGGGACAGTTGAAGCATTCAACAAGATTTTGGAAACAACACTAACCAAAATTTGCAGTGTGAACAGGGATGATTGGGATCAAAGAGTACCAGCAATATTATGGGCCTATAGAACCACTTGCAAGAAGCTGACAATGCAGACCCCCTTCAAATTGGTTTATGGTCTCGAAGTTGTTGTTCCAATGGAATATCTGGTACCAAGCCTAAGGATTGTTGCCTTTACAGATATGGATGACCCTGGCGCTATTCAAGAGAGGCTTGCAGAATTGTTTGAATTGGAGGAAGACAGATTTGTTGCAGGATTCCATCAACAAGTACGGAAGGAAAGAGAGAAGGTCTACCATGACAGGCACATCAGGAAGAAGGCATTTAAACAAGGTGATCTAGTCCTGATATATGATAGTAAGTTCATCAAACATCCTGGGAAGTTCAGAAATCATTGGCTAGGGCCATATGAGATCGCTTATGTTACAGAGGGAGGAGATGCGCAATTGAAGACTCTGAATGGGGAGTGGAAGGAAGGATTAGTGAATGTGATCCGGTTGAAATTGTACTATGACAACCAGCTGCCCCGCAATTCTCAGTAAAATCATGAAGAAAAGGGTCTAGGTACTAGGTGTAATTGAAACTGGGTACCAGACACAGAAAAGACAGTATGCACAAGTGAAAAAGAGGAGGCATCAAGAAGAAAGTAGAGGTTTCACTGCACAGTATGGATTCGAAGTAAAACAGGAAGCTCAGATCTGGATTGCCTCGGGACGAGTCACAGGTGAGTGTTGGGGGCCTGTTGGCCCTTGGTTATGGAAGTATTCAAAGATCAAGGAAGAAAAGGGAGAATGCGAACTTCGTGGAAGACACAATGATTGTTACTGGGTTGAAGTGAGCAAAAGAGAAGAAAAGACGGAGCAAAGTAAGTCGTTGAACGAGGAGATCGAGGATGAAAGATAAGCAAGAAAGAAGGATCATGGACAACTTAGCAAGCAGAAAAATCCACCGTTAGATTCTTTGGAGCACCGTGCGAGAAGGAAGGAAAGACAGACTGGAAAAGCCCTGAAAATACGGGTCAAGTTGACCTAGTGTTTTAGACACCTAGGGTTTTGGTATCTAGGGTTTTGGACACCTAGGTTTTGGCCTAAGGATGTCAGTGAGCTATTGTAATGTATAAATAGAGGTCTAAAGGACCTGGGATGGGTTGGTGTTATGATTATTGTTGTTGTATTTGTCATTGTGTGATCAAGCGAGTAGTAATGTGTGAGAAAGAAGTGTTGATTACGAGAGCCTTCTGGTATTGTAAGATCTTCAGATGGGTGCGAAGATCAACCCTGCAGCTAGATGCGCAGGGAGGGGAGAGAAAGAGAGGAGAAGAAAGAAGATCTACTAGCTAAGAGTGTAGACAAGAACTGTATGCTTTACCTTAATATATTATAGCACAGTTCTGTGGACGTAGCCCTAGAGAGGGGGTGAACCACGTACATCTTGTGTTGTGTGTGATTGGTATTTTATCTCTGTCATTGATATACTGTGATTGCATGATTGTTTTAGATCTGATAAGTAGATGTGCAGAATAGATCTAAGTTGATAAGTGATATATGAATGTTGTTTTGTTCTTGTGTTAAATCCACTTGATCTTCCCTTTGGTTGTAGACATCTCTATCCTGCAACCCCCTCATAATTGCTTCAGGTAAGACTGCATCTACTTCGCAGGTGTTGCCGAAAGGGCCAGTAGTTAGGGCTAGTTGGTGCACTCTTGGAGTTGAACCCTGGGTCTGCCCCTGTGCCAACAGATGTGATCAACATGAACTTACTATTATGGTATCTCATGCTTGTCACTTGCTTGTTTATGTCCTTTTATGGCTTTCATCGATAGTTACAGGAACTGTCTCAACCGTCCTTTGCCCTTCATCGGTAAGTTTGTCAACAATCTTTTTAAACCACTCCTTGATGTAGCTCCTCATTGGCGCCACATTAATTTCATGCCGGATTTTTATATTGAAGAGCTCGCCTTCCAAGTCCCTTAGATCAATAGAAATATTCCACAGATCTTCTTTAACATCTTGATTTTTAATCGAATAGTCGACTAGCAGTTTTCCACGTCATCTTCACTATACTCAAGAATGCCATAGAATTTTTCAAATGATAACCCCTTAAAGATCTCAACATGTTTGTCAAATGCTTGCTTGGTTAAGAACAACGAGTTGAGTATCAATTTGGGGTGTTGGACCTCATTGGAGCTCTCAGATAGGTCTATCTCATTCAACGTTTTGAATAATTCTTCTCTTCTAGTTATGGCCTGGTTGCATGCTTGGACAATAATATTCAGGGTTTTAACATTTTCCTTCCAGCATGTGTTTAGTTGTTTTATCTGGTTCGGAGAAGGGAGATCCTCCTCTCTTCTTCTCAACTCTATCATATTGGTAACTTTACAACCAAAGGGTACAACCACATCGAGGTAAAAACCTTCCTCGTTTTTCAAATCTACCTGTAAATATTCATGAAAAGCGTGTGCTCTTATTCCAAAAGAGACCATGCTCTTTGACATCTCCCGAGCTTCTGTAATTAATTCCATTCTTTTCTTGATATTCTTCTCCACATAGCCTCGGGAATATGTGATAAGGATTTCTGATCCTTTTAATTTTGTTGCAGGTGTGGTAGGCCCGATCATTGCTAAAGGACTAGCAAGTACTGGAAGAGGCATTAAAGTTGCCTCCAATTCTTTAATTCTTTCCTTTAAATTGGCGTTCTCTGCTTCAAGGCCTCCGATAGAATCATCTAGAGAATCTCCAGTTGCTCGGTGTATTTGGGAAATTTGGGAAGGCCGCATGTTTCGTAGGTTAACCTCTGAACGAGATTTCCCCTTTTTATTCTTTACATCTTTTTTTTCAATAATTAAATTTTTGGACTCATTGTCAAAAACAACGCTCTGAAATACAAAAGACTCTTCCTCATCGAAGGTATCGCTCTCAATTATTTCCATCAGATGATTTTGGTGCGTCGTGTTCTCTGGCTGATCAACGTTGGGGAAAAAAAAATCGATGTCAATCTAGAGGTCCATATCCTCGAGGGAGAGGTCGTGGATGTCGCTTTTGCTTCAAGGTCCCTCCTCTTCTTGCACAATGTTTTTTATTTTCTTCATCAAGGGAAGCTTGTGAGAAATTTCAATTTTTCCTGAAGGAGGGTTCTTATCTCCTCCTCTGCCTAAATAACTGTGGGTTACTTTCCTAATTTGGTGGATCATTGGAGCGCTACTCCGAGATGTTGTATTCTTTGGAGTGACAGTCAGGGATTGGGAAGTTTTCTCACTTGGAACTTTTCCTCTCTATTTGTACGACTCATTGGTGTTGAGTAGTGTTTCCAAGTCACCAGTGTCACGAGCGGGAGTGCCTGAGACATTATCTTTGTCTTCATTCATAATAGCAGTAATGAAAGAATTGCTGAAAGCAACAACCAATAGATGTTCTACAAAAATTCTGCTAGGGTTGAAGCCTTTACTCTTTCAGCATATCTCAAATTTAGACCATGGAAATGGCCTGCAAATTCATCAATATTATTCATGTTTTTGAATACGAACTCCCCAACTTTCCAAGTTAAAGGAATGAATTGTTTTTTTCTCTTCTCATGGAAAAAATGCAACCAATAGTTGTACTGCCTTGCTATTTCAATAACGAATAATTTGTCAGATATGTGACACGGAAGGAACGAAGGATTTTCCTTGAAACCAAAGATCCTTATAACATTATAATTCACCATTTTTTCTAGTGTCCCCTTTCTATCTAGGAGCTTACTCGCCTGGTCAGACATCTGGGTAGTGTCCTTTCCAAACAACAAGCCCTTAAAAACTGAGACAAAATCATTAAAAACTTCATAAAAATGTTGGGAGGCTTTGTACCTCCATAGTGTTTGATACCATAAGGTTACTGGGTTGAATTCACAGTTTACCTTCTTACACATAGACAATCTTGGGAAATGACAGCAATGTGCTATCACGAAAACCAAATAAGATGACATAAAGAATTTCTTCTCTGTCTTATATTGCGACAATTGGGAAGAGATTTCAATTGAAATCAACTTTCCCCAATCGAAGATGGCATGTTCTTTGACAGTAAAATATAGAATGTACAGAATCATGCGGGAGATGGTGGTTGTAGTTTATTGTCCTGTTATCCTTGTAAAAAGACAAGCAAATTCCCGGAAAGGATTTTTAAATGAACTAACCTGCAATCTCATGATGTCTACGGGGACGGCCACTGGGTTCTCCAGGAACTTAGGTAAGAGGTCCAACCCATTGTCATGCTTCTTTAAGAATTCTCTGCAATCATTGCCCTTGAAGGTAAGTGTTGGCTCGGGAAGTCTCAACATCTTACGAAATACCTAGGGTGACAGGGAGACAGGGGGATGATCACCCAATTGGATGATCCTCTTGCTTGGAATATAACTCTCGGTGCACCAGGCAACCGACTCCTTACAGTAAAAAAATTTCAAGACACACCCTGTGCACGCAGTTCTAGACTTCCAGATGACTTCCTTTTGGGCAGAAGGGGATGAGTAGTACGAATATGCTATGTACCAGTGAAAACTCTGGTCCTCAGGCCCGCAAATATTCAATGTGTCTCCACAGAACTATTTTCAAGTTGCTACCATAATTTGATGAGAACGTTCCCTTGCTCCAGATTATGTTTAAAATGAACATTGGAGGGGGGTAATATAATCCTCCGTAAATCATGCTTTAATGCATTTTAATAAGAGATTTCCTCGATCTTTTCACTTATTAATGACAATCCTTTCAAACTTGTATGGTAAGTTATTAGCATTAAAATCATAGTAAATGTGCATTGGGAAGGGTGCGAGGGTGGCGGGGACGGACGGGAGAAAAATATGATTTGAGATTTTTGTGAGCCCAGGAACCTGCGAGTTCGTGACAGTATAAGGTGTGAAATTGGCTAAGTATAGAATGGCGTGGAGGTATGACAGGCTCATCATAGGAGGAATGAGACTTGGAAGTTAGGGGAGTTTGGGGATCAAAATGTAGATCACAAAACTTTTGGTACAAAGTGTATATCACAGAACATGGGAGCATGAGAGCTCGATCCCGCCAACCCGAGAACTCGCGATCGTAAAATTGGCTAAGTATGGAACAACACAGCGGTCGTTCGGACTTGCAATGTGAAGTTATAGATGGAGATGAGAAATCGTAGGACGACCAACCCGTCGTCTGAAAAAAAGTGACTAAGTGTAGAACTAGAAAGGGATAGTAGGAGGGAAAAAGAAGAGGGAAAAACGGGTGAGTATAGAAGGGGGAAAAGAAAGGGAGAAAATAATTTGGGAAAATAGAAAAGGGGAGGGAAATTTACGAAGCGGGAAATGACCTCAACACACTCACGGAGCTCTAGAAGGATCCAGAATGCTCACAGAGGTTCTAGGGGATTCATAAATGTTTAAAATTTGACCGTCTCAAATAGTCTTAAAAATGTCATCATTGCGTAGAGCTCGTCGTCAGATTTCCAACGACACAAACAACAAGTCAAACAGATCTCATATGAAAATTTTATGGGCAATCAAATTTCAAGTCAACCAAGGTCAAAGTCAAAAGTCAATGGGGTAAAAAGGACATGTGTCATGTATGTAGAGTGACATGTGGCATGACCATACAAGTGATGTGGCCACAACCCAAGGTGCCATGTGGACAGATCGTATAGCTGACTAGGAAACACAGGTGGTTCAATCACGGGTTGAAAAGTGGCATCCGAGTGGTCTAATGGTGTGTTGACATGTGGCATTAGGTGGACAATGAGAAGTTTCCACGTGGAAACTTCCAATTGGCCTATATGGTTAATGTATTATAAAATTTTGGAGTCAATAGGCTTCGACTCCATGACCTCCATATCCACCAAAGTCTTCACATAGTCCACTCTACCAATACGCGACCGCATGTTCCTTGCTAACTATATGACATATTAATTATTTAAAGTTGTAATAAGTTATATATGGGCAAACAAAGGGCCGAGGTCCTAAGCCCTT
Source organism: Picea engelmannii (assembly GCA_009831015.1). NCBI lineage: Eukaryota > Viridiplantae > Streptophyta > Pinopsida > Pinales > Pinaceae > Picea > Picea engelmannii. The sequence goes on from ML794586.1 coordinate 63,248, forward strand.
GACCCCTGGCCCTTGGTCTTATTACACTACCATATAACAATACCATTCGCAGAGGGGGCTCACCTCATAAATTGGCGGGAGTTGTTATAACTATATATTATATTGTTATAACCATGTGGCAATACATATATTGTTATAACCATGTTGATAAACTATGTAACATGTAGTTTTAAACTATATGTATATCCATACCACCGAAAATCACGTGAAGGGTATAGCATATGACACAATTTTAACAAACAAAACTATATATAGTATCGTCGGTGTGGCTCGGACCTCGGACCTTATATATATATTATTTTTAACCAGCTTACCTATTGTTTGGGTTTGGTTAAAACAACCCAACAACTTGTATTTAATGATTGCTTACAATTTTGGGATTTGGTTAGAGGTGTGACCTATTTAATGACATGCACCCCAACACATTGTATAAACATTCCAATGCAGGTACACATCTTGACACACAATTAATGCATGGTTTTACCTTGTAATTTGTGTTGAAGGTACAATCCATTAAGATAACACTGTAAAGTGTGTCGAGGGGTACCTGGACGAAATTTCATGTATTTTATATCAATTTTGCACGATTTTTCACCAGGAATTCAATGGCTTACTCTATTTCTGCATTTGAGCAGCGTATTTTCGGAGTGTCTTCGAATTGTGTTTTTTGTAAGCCTACATTGTAATGTAATTTGGAATTTTGAGATGATGAAGAAGAGTCATTCTATTTAAAGGCACTTTGAAGATGCAATTATGTATGCCAATTACATGTGTATTTGAGTTCTTTTATTTTATGTTGTATTGTCTTATTCACATTTTTATTCATCAATATTATTGAAGTTTATGGACAAATAAGCATATTCACGTGATATTTTGTAAATATTCAAACGATCTTCAATTTCATGAATCTGGTTGAATGTTTATGTGTAATTAAGAATTAATTGACATCTAAGGATTTTTGGGCTGAATTAGTATAAGAGTTTATTGATATTTCGTATCAAGTTGGTATTAAAACTCGAGTGGTATTTTCATATCAAGATTTCAACTCCAATTTTTTTGTCCATAACCCATTACCTTCTAGGACCCTTCCATAAGCTCTTTGTTGCTAGGTTTGAACCAAAATGGCGTATGTTTTTCAATCCCTAAACTCCTCTTCCTTCGACTATGCCAATAATTGCCACTTAACTAAAGGAATCTTTGAAACCTCCTTATATCCTAACCGTGATCCGAATTTATAAATGGAACAAAGTGAAATACAATGTTATAATAAAAACACAAAGATATAACAAAACTTGACTTCTATTAGTAAATGAAATATGTTGAAATGTAAAAAATTGTAGAATGAAACAAAAATGTTTGAATGGTGGTAGTTGATCTCTGAGAAGAGATGTGACGAATATGCACTTTCGCTAGAGCACATTACAATGAGGCCAAAAGGCCTTTTTATCATAAATAAGCAACAAGGAAACCCTAAACATCCAAAAACCTAACCCTAGGAGATGAAACGCCAAAAGGCTTGTGGGCCATGATGGGGTTAGTTGGTATACCAACTTCCCGGGGTTGTAACTTTTGCATACGATCTTCGTTTGGTGCGCTCGATAGCCCATTGAAAATGTCTAGCCGAGAGGTACACATTTTGGTCGACCTAGACCATGCCTTTCACTATTTTCTGGGCGTTATTGCACCCAAAAAACGTTGTTTAGAGTCTCAAAATGATCTTGGAAGTTCAGGACCCAAAAAAGTGTAGAAAAACTGCCAAAATGGAAAAATGTGTTTTGAGCCAGTGGAATAAGTGGGTGTCCATCGATATCCACCCGGATCAATCCTCCCCCCTTAGGAAACAATGATATCCATTATGTTGAATGCCCCCATCAGATGGGGAAACTTATACTGAAATTGGCCTCGAGTGAGCCACTTACCTTGGTGTAGGAACTACCTTGCTTTAACAACCTGATAAAGTTAGATCCTTTGTTGGCGAGTGCCCTTAACCTATGTGTCCACGATCTCATCAATGGTTTCTTGTTCCATATAGTCAGGGTTGAACTATTTCGGTGTTAATTTCTCTATTATCTTTGATGTGTCCATTAATAGTGGAAATTATGGCCAAAGGAGGTCCACATTGAACATTGGGTACAATCCAAGGAAGGCAGGAATACTTAGTTCAAAATAATTGTCACCCACAACCTTGGTGATGGTGTAATGATCATATTGAAGTGGATGAAGCTTCCAATGGGGTCATGTAAGGTACTCCTTCGACAAATGCAACCGAACCTTATTTCCCACCTGAAACTTGTGTGGCACCCAATGTTGATCATGACATTGCTTGTACTTAGCATTGGATTTCTACAAAATATTGTGGCCCTATTAGTGGATGTGTTGAATTCGTTCAATAAAATCAGTGGCTTTGTTGACATCATATTGAACATGGGAATATTTTTCCTGTGTGGTCGCAAGGGCCAGTGCGACATCAATGTGACCTAGTGGTTGAAATCACAGCCCCACCTGAAAGGGGCTATGGTCGGCCAAGCCATGGAGATCTCTCTTGTAGTTGTGCTAAACATAAGGGAGACTCTCATCCCATGTGTGTGGATTCTTGGAGTTGTACATGCGCAAGATATGCATGATAAACCAATTGATGACCTCTATCTGGCCATTAGTTTGGGGGTGGAAGGAAGTGGATTTGGTGATCTTAGTGTCCAACAATTACCAAAGGCTCAACCAAAATGTTCTTAGGAACCTGATGTCTCATTCTGAGATGATGGTCTAGGGTATCCCAAAATATATCCACACTCGTTTGAAGAAGAGCTTGTCAATGGCCTCCATTGTGATACTCTTCTTACAGGATGTCAAAATGGCCATCTTAGAAAATCGATCCACCACAAAAAAAAACACATTTATTGCCTTGCTTGGTCGAAGGAAGGAAAAACATGTAGTCCATCGATATGGATTCGCAGGGCCTATCGGGAGTAGGCAGAGGGGTGTACATGCCTTGGTTCTTAATGGATGGTTTGGAAATAACGCAAGTAGTGCAATATCAGATGTACTTGCTGACTTCCTGTCAAATTTTCAGCGAATAGAAATACTTCTGCAACAATCCCACTGTTTTTTCCACACCAAAGTGTCCTTCCATCCAACTGTAGTGAGATTCCCAAATTATCTTCACCTGTTCTCTTGAAGGAACACAAAGATGTCCTAGATGGCATAACATTCCATCATGAGAATGAAAGTCGGTAACGGGCATTCCTACGCCTAGCATCTGGTAAGTGGTAGTGAAGTCAAGATCACTCTCGTAGAGTTGAGGCCACCCAAAGGCCTCATGTTTGTAGGAGTGGAGAACGGTGGGTAATGTTGCAATTGGATGCTTCTCTAAGGAAATCACTAACATAATTGATGCTCCTTGTCTTATATTTGATGTTGAGATGAAACTACTACAAGTATGTGGACCACTTTTGATGGCGGTCGTTCCGCAATTTTCCTTGTGTCTGCATGAATTGTAGAGGCTTGTGATCAGTGCAGATGATTGTCTCCTTCCTGAGAATGTAATCCGTCCATTGGAGACAAGCTTGTACAATGGAATACATGTGTTTGCCATAATTGGGGTACTTATGGACGACATCTAATAGTGTCTCACTATGATAGGCCACCAGATGACCATGTCGAGTGAGAACCACACCCACAACATAATTTGAGGCATCTGTCTCAACCTCAAAAGGTTGTTGTAGATTGGGTAATGAGAGCACCAGGGATGAGCACAATCGATGTTTCATATAATAGAACAATTTCTGTTGTGACTATCCCCACACAAACTTTTCTTCGCCACCACCCTTGGTCACTTGGTTGAGGGCCCATGCGATATGGGAGAATCCCAACACGAACCTGCGATAGAAATTGATAAGTCTCAAGAAACTTCGAAGCTTTATTAGTGTGGTCGAGGATATCCGGTCACGAATGAATTGGATCTTGGTTGTATCCACGTGCACACCATGCTCATCGACAATGTAGCATAGGTATTAGACCATGTTCACACTGAAGGAACGTTTTTCCATGTTAACTTATAGCTTGTGTTGCCACATAGTGTGAAGGACCTACTGAATATGCTGCAAGTGTTCCGCCCAACTCTTGTTGAAGATGAGGATATCATCCAGATATACCACCACAAAAGAATTGTTGGAAGTCTACAAGATATCATCCATCAACCTTGTGAAAGTGGTTGGGGAATTCGTCAAACCAAAGGGCATGACCAACCATTCTAAAATACCTTCTTTGGACTTGAAAGTAGTCTTCCATACATCAATATGTTCTATTGGGACCTGGTGGTAGCCGGACTTCAGGTCAATCTTACTTAAGTACTTGGCTCCCTTGAACTGGTCAAGAAGGTCATCAATTCGGGAAATTGGGTACCAGTTCTTGACTGTGATTTTGTTTAGAGCCTTGTAATCAATGTAGAGTCGTCAGGTCCCATCTTTCTTCTGTACGAGTATAATTGGGCTTGATCCAGATTATTTTCAGCACGAAATGAGAGCGGAGATATAATAAATAAATGCACAGAGATATCGCAAATATCCAATAATATAAAAGAAATGTATCAAAGATGCAACCATAAACATAGATATACAGTAATACATGATTTCTATTAATGAAAGAAATGTACAGAGACTGTAAAAATTTAGAGTGAAAGACTCGCTAGAATGGTGCCAGCTTATCTCTGAGAAGAGATGTGACGGCTACTCGCATTCGCAAGAAGATAATTACAATGAGGCTCTGAAGGCATTTTTACAATAAACAGGAATTCAAAAAACCCTAGACATCCGAAAACCTAACCCTGGGAGATGAAGCGCCAAAAGTCATGTGGGCCTCGTTTGGGTAAGTTAGTACATCAACTTCCCGGGGTCGTAACTTTTGCATACGATCTCTGTTTTAGGGGCATGATGGCCCGTTGGAAAGGTATCATCGAGGAGATTCATTTTGGGGGCTCAATCATGCCTTCAACTATCATTGAGAAGCTCAATCCCGAAAAACCTTCATTTAGGCCCTCAAAATGGCCCTGGAAGTTAAAAGCTGTTAAAAATAGTAAATAACCTAAATTGCTAGAAAATTGTTTTGAGCCAGTTGGAAAAGGTGGGTGGCCACCGATATCCACCTGGATCAAGGCTTCTTCAGGGTGAGGATCTTGGTCAAATGTACCCATTTTCGAGTAGCTCTTGGATATGGCACTTGATTTCCTCATTTTCCATAAGAGAGTGAGGATAGAAGTACCCATTGGGTAGATGCATGTCACGGGTCAGATTGATTGAATGTTTGACTTGACAGTGCAAAGGTACCCAAATGCGTGAGAAGAACATGTCTTTGTATTCCTCCATGACCTTGTCCACCTAATTTTGTTGCGTGGAGAGGCCCTGCGCGGAGACCATGGACGTGGTCGCTACCTTATGTTCACATTGAGAACGAATCATAAAGAAGACGAACTTCCCGATCTAGGAGAAGACATTCCGGCATTGCTTAGTGGAGATCAAAGAAATGGTGGTAGGAGGAGCTACCTCTGATATCCTATACAATTATCTGCCCAAAGTAATAATAACACCGTGAGGTATAGATTCATATATAACATGATGTTTCAACAAGTAAGGTTGGCCTAAAAGAACATCACAAACTTCAAGGGGGAAATATCACACAATACCTCATCCTTGAAGGGCTTGATGTTGTATGACAGGTGACACTATTGGCTAATGTAGAGATCTCTCCCTTGGTGGAGCCACCCAATGGTGTAAGGTTGCGGATGTGGTGTTGTTGGCAGGTCCAACCGCTTGGTAACCTCTATTAAGATGATGTTCTTTTGAATTCCTCTATCAAAAATGAAGTGTAGCAGAGCACCCTTCACCCACATATGTGAGTGGAAAAGGTGCTCACATTCATTTGTTTCTTCAGGTTCACTTGGTTGGACCTCGGTGGTAGTGATGGTGGAACTGAGTTCTGCATCAATGATATGCTTCCCCTTGTCTGGTTCCGATTCTAACTTGAAACCTGCACTTGACTATGAGTCTTTCGGCTCAGCCACGAACGAATGCTTTGAGTGACATTCATCAATGGTATACTAGGGGATTTTATGGGATTCACACCACTTTCCCATGTCTTTCTTCGTTTTCCCATTACCCTTTTTGTTTGTGGCTTGGACTAGTTTTTTTGCGATGGTCCATCCCTACTCTGCGCTTTGTTCTGTGGATTGGAGCTACCTTTTCCTTGCTTTTGTTGTGAGGAATTCGCAGATCTAAACTCTCACTTATTTTGTTTAAATTTTTGCTTGATTTTGATGGCATATCGATAAGTCATGTCGAGTGATGAGATGTTTAGAAACTATAATTTTGTTTGGATGTATTGATGCAAACCATCGTGGTACTTGAGCACCAGGTGTCGTTCATAGTCTTTGATACCCAACTCGGTGCACAAGATATGGAAGACATTTGTGAACTCTGACACTATTTGGTCTCTTTCTTACTGCATCGTGATCCATTTTGTATATTGGTCATCGTAGCTTCCAAAAGGATAATATTGTTCCTTAATCACATCCCTGAAAGAACCCCAAATGGGTACAACTGCAAACATTGTGCATTATTCTGTGGCCTTTTTGTCATAGTATGTCTCCCACCAATCCTTGACATGGGGGAAAACCTTAAGGAGCACATAGGTGACCTTTTCTATATCAAAAACATTATGGGCAGAAAAATACCCTTTGAGGAGATTCAATGATTTATCTAGAGAATTTGCATCTATTTGACCTTCAAATACAAGAATATCAAAACTAACTTGTACCTTGAAGGGGGTGACACCTCCAAAGTGGCCTCTTGATGGAGATGTGTGGATTGTTGGTAGTCGTCGAAGGATCTAGGCAAATTTATCCATCATCTCGGTCCTTTTTTGTGTGAGGGATTCCTCGAGCAATAGTTTTATAGGATCTGCTACTCCATTGTTTGTCTTTTCTTCCACCATGGGGGGTTGTCAGGGTCGGTGAGGATGGTCCTACAAATGCTCAAATAGTTTGAGTCCCGAGTCCTTATACCCTGACCTCTTCGGGGACATGTACAAAGAAACATATAAAGAGCACATCGCTTTAATACCACTAATCCAGATTTATAAATGGAACAAAATGAAATACAAAGTTATAACAAAAACACAAAGATATAACGAAAATTGACTTCTATTAACAAATGAAATGTGTTGAATTGTAAAAAATGCAGAATGAAACAAACTCGCTTGAATGGTGGTAGTTGATCTCTCAGAAGAGATGTGACGACTATGCACATTCACCAGAGTTCATTACAATGAGGTCGAAAGGCCTTTTTATCATAAAGAAGCTATGAGGAAACCCTAAAAATCCCAAGACCTAACCCTAAGAGATGAAACACCAAAAGGTGGTGGACATCGATGGGGTTAGTTGGTACGCCAACTTCCCACTGTCGTAACTTTTTCATATGATTTCTATTTGGCGCACTCGATATCCCGTTGGAAAGGTCTAGCTGAAAAGTACAGATTTTAGTCGGCCCAAACCATGCCTTTATTTATCGTTTGAGCGCTTTCACACTCAAAAAACATTGTTTAGGGCCTCAAAACGACCCCAGAAGTTTGAGACTCGAAAAAGTGTAGAAAAACTACCAAGATGGAAAATTGTGCTTTCGGCCTGTGGAATAGGTGGGTGGCCACCTATATCCACTTGGATAAAAGCATAAGAATTGAAACAACAATTTCCTAATTATTTCAAGTACCTTGTTTAGAATATGGGATAATGACTGCCAAAAGATCAGATTCACCTCTAAGACATAATTAACCAATGCAAGTCTCCTACTCGTTGATGACCACTTGTTACACCACTCAATTTTTTCTAGCATCCATCCCTAGTCCCACTTTTCAAACCCATTAGGCTTCAGGATGTAGCCAAAATATTTAAACCCCCATGTGAAATCCTTATTCTAAAAGGGATAAATTACGTTTAAACTCTGAAATCTCTTCTCTTCCAAAGCATTGAGGGAAACATAAGACTTGATCTCATTTATAACCATACATGTAGAAAAACTAAATAATTATAGTATTTCTTAAATATGTTGCTTCTCTTAGGTTACCATTAGAAAAAAAACAATTCATCGTCCACAAATAAAATGTGAGATAAAGAAAGTGACCCACCAATATTTACCCATGTGATCACCCTTTCTTTATTAGTTGCTAGAATAAATCGACTTAAAGCCTCTACCACCAATAAAAATAATAGTGGGGAGAGAGGACACATTTTCCTTAAACCCCTAAAAGGTTTAATTTTTTTTGAAGTTGAACCATTTATAAGAAGAGCAAACGAAACCGAAGAAACACAACCCATAACCAACTTGAATATCTCCAAACTAAAGTCAACATGCAACAACATTAATCTAAAGTACAACCATGAAACCTAATAATATTATTTAGACTCAACCTTCAAGATCATTTTTAGGAGATCCTTGACTATATGTAACACTTCCTATACAAAAGAAATGGCCTAAAATATTTTCTATCTTTCTAGAAACCAAAATTGCTCCTAGGAAATCACATTAAAAAATATCCTTTTGAGCCTCACTACTATAACTTTTGAAAAAAATTTATATAGACAATTAAACAATGAGATAGGCCTAAATTCCTTGAAGGATTCAAGCTCATTTTATTTAGGAATCGTAGCCAAAAAAGTGGCATTGAATTCACTAAAAACTTTTCCATGTTTCCTAACTTCTTCTACCACCCTCAAAAGGTCATCTCCCGTAAATTCAAAAAAACTTAACACCATCAACCATCCATACGGTCTTGGATTCCCATCCTTCTTAAAAGAGATCAAAACAATCATAAGCTCATCCTTAGAGGTGACCTCCATCAATGTCTGAATATCCTCCTCATTTACACATAAAGGGAAATGTGGGGTTGGTTAATCTCAAGATATCCTCATTGTTTGTCTTATTTGGTTCTATATAAATAGTCTTGTAATGTTGGACCCCCAAACTTGCAATGTTTAAAAAACTTATCACTATCTCACCTTCTTCATTCCTCATCTCCCGTATAGTATTAGTTTTTTTTTCCTTTGGTTATCAAAGTGATGGAAAATTTTCATATTTTCATCACTTTTCTCAGTCCAAGTTTCCTTGCTTTTAACCTAATTACCTCTTCCCTCCAAGCAAGAAGTTTCGTTTTCTTTTTTCCCCATCTCTTCTAAAATCTGATTTTTCTCCTCATATAACAACCCTAATTCGTTGCTAGCACGCATATCTAAGATTGTTTTCTCAACATCCAACAGTTCCTTGTTCATTTTAACCTTCTACTCTGCAACCCAAGCCATAACCAGTCCCTTTATTTTTTTTAAAGACCTTCCAAATAGGTAGCTAGTAGAGTCTCTATATTTCGAGTCACAAGAGCCCCATTCCCTTTTCACCAAAGATTTAAAGTCCTCATCATCCATCCAAGCATAATTTAATTTAAATAGGCTTCCCTACTTAACATCTAACCTTTCCAATTGAACTATAGTTGGTGCATGATCAGAGATACCACTAGCTTCGACCCATGACCTTGCTCTCTCCATTGATGAAAATATGGCATCTAAATAAAAGAGATAATAGAGACTTTTAGATATCCATGTATCTCGTGCTCTATTGTTCCACTAGGTCAAACTAATCTTAATAGGATCCATATCAATTAAACATGTCACATCAATTTTATGTCTGAAGAAATATGTTTGTGCCACGCTAGTGATTATTCCCCAAATGCTTGATCCAACTGAAGTAAAATTTAGGTCTCCTCCAATAATAACAAAATCCTGCTTGATACAATCCAAAGAGAAAAAATAATCCCAATAATTCTACCTCATCTCACATGGGCCATAACAATTAATCACAAAGATATTTAGACTTAGCTCCTTAATAAAGAGCTCAGTCCAAATACCTAAATCAAGCAGGTTGGAGTTAGTTAGTGAAATAGTATTGCGCCAAGCAATTAATAAAGCTCCAAACTTCCCAATTGAATCCAAAGACAAAAACTCTCAATCCTTCGTAAACTTCTTTAATGGAGACATTATCATAGAGCCTTCCTTCGTAGTCTCTTGCAACAAAACTACATTTGGTTTATACACCTCCACCAAACTTCCTAAGGCCAATATTTTGGCTTTTTTGCCTAGATCCATAATATTAAGAGGGAGGACAATCATTTCAAAATTGTACCAATGCCAATCCATTCTCTAAGGACCCCACTTAGTGTCTTATGTTGGCAAAGAGATGTTCCACATGACAATTTTGGCTCCTGTTATCTTCTCCATTGTGTCCATTTTCAATCCTTACTACTGGTAGTCTACAACGGAAGTCAAGTAACATACTCTCTTCCATTGTTTTCATTTTTTTTTCTTATTGACAATTTCATTTAGAGAAGAGTAGGTTCTCGTTTCTTATTCCCAAAACTCTCTAGTCCTATTTCTCGTTCAGCTTCTGATTTCCTATTTCTAGTTTCTGATTCAGACCATCCTACATAGCAACATCCTCTAATAGAGAATATAATTTAATGAATCATTACCTATAGGAAGTAAGCCAATAGGACCTGAGAACCTTATTCGAAGCCATGTTACATAAAATATCACTCTAACTAAGCTCAATCTAAACCTCTTACTGAGCATCCAGATAATCTCTTGAGGTTGGAGTATTGTCTAGACTTGATTGAGTTTTCAAACTCTAGTTGTGAGAATGTGATTTGATAATCGTTCAACATTAACAATTAGATATATTCCCTTGGCACAATAGTAAACCTACAAAGGGAAAATGCAAATTCCTTTGGCTTCCATGAATAATCTGCTTGCACTATCTATTCTCCTACAATATGCGTTGCAATCCATAATGCATTATCTCAATTGAATCATCACCATATGTTCCTGAAGAAACCCTAACCTTATTAATAAATCCAAAACTCTGTTGAATTACAATATCCTCATCAACCAAAGGGGTTCCCTTTGGCTTACACGACCTCAACTCATTATTCTCCACAAAAACCTCTGGCTCTTGAACAACACCATTCATATCCAAACCAAAAACCTAATTCAACTATGCACACACAATATCCTACCAATATTCTCTTGTGATCATTGATGACATCTTTATTTTCCTTCCTCCAAACCCTACGAGAAAAAGGCAAGGGACATGCCATGAAAACTTGACCATAAAAATGACAATGCATACATTGAAAAGGGATATTTCCACCAAAAGTTGATTGTAAATAATACCCCCTACATTAATTTTCAATGACTTTGGTAGTCCCTCACCCACGTCTGGCTCCACTAGGATTCTTGCAATCCTCCATATCGAGCTACTTTTGAAAGAAGATTCCACATCAAGCATGACATTAATGGAATTTTCAATGGATCTAAGGATTCTCTTCGTTGAAAACTCCAGAGGAAGCTTTAAGAGACGAACCTAAATCAAAATCTTCCTTACCACTTTAGATCTCAAGTTCAAACACATAGACCAAGGCTTGAGGGCCAAATACGTTGTGCCCTAGTGCCATATGGCCCTCAAAATTTTATGGGCATTTGAATATGAATGGAATGTGATTTCGATCTAGCCCTAATCCAAGGATGGAAAATCGACATGTAACCAATAACAGGAGCCTAAAACCTTTGAACTTGGATTTTTTTTTCTTAGATGTGTCTACCATACAACTTTTTGATTAGGGATTTACCTACATACCTAGACACTTGTTCAAGTCTCAGGGTTCCTCCAAGGACCATTTTGACCTTGTCTCATTGAGTCTTCGTAATCACGTTTTTCTACCACCTATGCTTACGAGACTCATCAATAGGCTAAGTAGGCTTCACGTCTAGGGAAAAACTACTTAGCTCATATAGATCAAAATTATGCCCCACAAATCCCTTATTGTGCCATCCCAAAAATGGCAAAGTATATGGCTCATAGAATATTTTTGGGGGTAAAGAATGATGAGGTGCCCAAGGTGAGCGAGAAAGATGTCCCTTAACTCCGTCTAACTCGAAAGGAGTTGCCAGACCAGAACCATTACCCCCATCTGTCGTCGACTGACCTAGAACCACCAGAAAATTTGTATCCATCGTAGGACCTACCAATGGACTACCCTTTCCCATACCAAAAGATAAACATGAAGTGTCTCGACTTGACACACCCAACACCTCACCCTCCCTACCCACCACACAATAAAAAACTAAGGACTCATATAGGACCCCCTTATCACATAAAGAGGCCTCCCATTATCCCGCTATCACACAAAGATACCTCCTATGCCCCCCTATATTTTTTGAATACTTAGTCGAAGGGTTATAGAATAACTCTTGGCCTTGTAGTGGATCATTTGAATAATCTACCAACTCTTCACCATACTCCATCTCAAACTACTGTGACTTATATTGTGCTTTAGCTCCATTAAAGAATCAACATGCAAGAATTTATATTTACATGAGTTAACAATTAACTTCTTCAATATTACCATGGTAAACTACTACAAACTCTATTAGAATGAAAACCTTAAATTTAACTTTGTCGGTCCCCAAGTCATTTTTTTGGTCTCTTCAACCTTGTATCCACACATTCAAAGGCATAAACTTCTCAGTGGATAGTCGTTCAAAGATTCAACATCAAAATTCTATATTTCTAAGCATAATCTTATATCTTGTAACACCATATCTATTGCAATGTAGCTACATTATACATGTTTCCACAACAATGATTAAAATTGTTCAAATATTAAAGCGCAATTTTGAGAAATCATTGCTTAAACATAAACTTTGATAATATATTTCAACCAATGCTCCTTGAAAAAGCAACAATTATCCAAGGTAAAACAATGTTGCAACTCAAACATTTCATTTTGTAAACGAGACTTCCATGAAAAATCATGATGTGATATTTCTGTATACAAAAATGCAAGTTAAAATAGTCCAAATGAAAGCTTTTGTGATTGGTTTTTAGTGTGAAAGGTTGCATTCTCAAGCTTGAGATTTAAAACCATACACTTCGAATTATTTTAGATTCAATATTGTTCACTATGATCTCCATTCCATCTTTAAAAAAACATGGTTGTGCACTACCATCAACATACATCTTGCACAAATGCTCAAAACTAACCCTGGTCCTTATTAACTTTGCATCTAAGTTTGAAGTTCTTTAAATTTATAGTAAATTTCCCTCTAGTTCTTAAAATTCGATGATTATAAAAGTTATAATTTCAATCAATCCAAAACTCTAATTGATTTTTTCACAATCTAAATCAATTTAAAATTGAACAAAACTCCTTAAAGACACATTGTTACACCATGCACAAACCTTGAATCACAATAAAACTCCCATACCTAAAATTTATGTTGGATTTTTATCAGATTTATAATTGAAAATAAAATTCCCCTTATTACAAAATTAACGTATTCCTCCAAACTTTACTTAAAAGCTTAACCAAAACCTGTTTACATTGAAATGAGATGACAAGTTGCATTATAAAATGAACATTAATGTACATATTTACCACATTTTATCGGTTAACCACCAAAATTAAATGTCCTTGATTTTCTTATTATTTTTATTTTTATTTTTTAACTCCAATAAGAACTCTCCTTAAATACACATTATGTTTTCAAATTAACGACGAAAACCAAATATAACCTTTTCTTTTTGTATTTTCAAGGAACTATGTTTAATAGGTAATATGGTCGAGGGGCTTTAACCAAAGGGTGGGGAATATGTTCTTGCACTCTCGTCATGTGGGTTCAAATCTTTGATTGGATCGTTGTGATAAGGCTAGAAGAATAGGCGGCTCCCTTGTGGCCTCGATTCTTGGTGAGTCATCTGTTTCCTGCTAGGCGTTGTCATTAACTTAGGGTTTATAGTGGAAACCAGATTTGAACATGGGCCTCGCCTAGGTAATCCCACCAATTAATGATTCCCCTAGATTTTAAAAAAAACATTGGGAAAACATTTTAAAACTTTAAATTAAAAAAATAAATAAAAAGAAAGTGATGAATCCTTTTTCAAATGAGACAAAATCTATTACAATGTAGTGGTTAATTGGTAAGGAAGACGATTATTATTAACTTCTATCCATGAATGCTACTTAAGTCATCATCATTATTTAAGCTCCCTTGTGATCATCCATAAAACTACTTTCACTTGGGTCAAATATGACATTTAACCTTAATCCAACTACATAAAACTAAAAACTAACCCAATAATAACAATTTTACTTCTCACCCAAATAATCCAATGATAAAACTCATAAACACTTTATTTTATTGATTTATTATATGAAAAGTGACCAACCAAATTTATATGGCTAACAAAACCAAATTTATTTTATTGATTACTTATATGAAAAGCGACTAACCAAACTTATCTTGCTAACAAAACCAAATTTATTTTATTGATTTCTTATATGAAAAGTGTTAGTTTCAAATTTATTGAATTTATTTCTTATATGAAAAGTGTTAGTTTCTTTTGTTGACACGATAATTTTACTGTTGGCTTTTGCATAATCGTAGCCCACACCACGAGCCAACACTTAACTAGGGTTAAGTCAGTCATTCAAGTTCTCTACTGGTACCAATAAGGTGGGGTGTTTGAGAGGATTACGGTAGGGTTTCCCTAAGGCTTATTTCATTCACTCATTCATCGACGAATTTAGTAGCAGAAGAAAAAAAAAGAGTTAAAGAAGCATAGGAAAACCATGGACAAAATATTCAGGACAAGTTACTCAAGGGACCCAAGAATCCCCCACTCTGGCAAAGAGATGTTCCAAACCACAATTTGGGCTCCTGTTATCTTCTCCATCGTGTCCATTTTCAATCCTTGCTACTGGCAGTTTGCAACAGAAGTCAAGAAACATACTCTCTTCCACTATTTTCATTTTTTTTTTCTTATTGGCAATTTCATATAGAGAAGAGTAGGTTCTCGTTTCTTAACATCAAAACTCTCTAGTCTTATTTCTCGTTTTGTTTCCGATTTCCTATTTCTATTTTTTTATTTAGATCATCCTGCATAGCAACATCCTTTAATAGATAATATAATTTAATGAATCATTACATATAGGAAGGAAGCCAGTAGGACCTGAGAACCTTATTCGAAGCCATATTCCATAAAATCTCACTCTAACTAAGCTCACTCTAAACTTCTTATTGAGCATTCAGATAATCTCTTGAGGTTTGGGTATTGTCTAGACTTGATTGAATTTTCAAACTCTAGTTGTGAGAATGTGATTTGATAATCATGCAACATTAACAATCAGATATATTCCCTTGGAACCATAGTGAACCTACAAAGGGAAAATGCAAATTCCTTTGGCTTCTCCATCGTGTCCATTTTCAATCCTTACTACTGGCAGTCTACAACGGAATTCAAGTAACATACTCTCTTCCATTGTTTTCATTTTTTTTTTCTTATTAGCCATTTCATATAGAGAAGATTAGATTCTCATTTCTTATCCCCAAAATTATCTAGTCCTATTTCTCGTTCTGTTTCTGATTTCCTGTTATTGATTCAGATCATCCTGCGTAGCAACATCCTTTAATAGAGAATATAATTTAATGAATCATTACCTATAGGAAGGAAGCCAGTAGGACCTGAGAACTTTATTCGAAGCCGTATTCCATAAAATCTCACTCTAAACTTCTTATTGAGCATTTAGATAATCTCTTGAGGTTTATGTATTGTCTAGACTTTATTGAATTTTCAAGCTCTGGTTGTGAGAATGTGATTTGATAATCGTTCAACATTAACAATAAGATATATTCCCTTGGCACCATAGTCAACCTACAAAGGGAAAATGCAAATTCCTTTGGCTTCCATGAACAATCTGCTTGCACTATCTATTCTCCTAGAATATGCATACATGTTAACAAGATCATTCTTCACAAAGATGACACAACTTAATTTTGATAGTAATAGTATGTGCATGAAATGACTTTCCTTTTTCTATGGGTTTTGGGATTTTACAGGCATCGAGGATGCTCGCATTTGTGATGTGTATTTCATCCTTCGTTGCCTACAAAAACAATGACTGAAGCCTGTTTTTGACACTTTTAGTACGCGTACTTTCTTATCCTGCTCTAATGTTCCTAAACTAGTATATGAACTAAGGGTACTTGAAAAAGTGGTGGAATACAATTTAAGGACATCATCCCACTGCATATTTTGATACCATTCGAGTGGCTTTTTCATCCATATGCAATTGGCATATATATAGAACTCATTGCATTCCTTAACTAAAGAACATATTTAGAATTTTCCAATAACTCTTCTATGTTGGGCCATCCAGTTCTTTACAAATACTAAAGACATCATTTCCCCTTACACGGGGCATTAAGTTTTTGGGTTAGCGGGCTCCTCCTATCATTACCATACACAAAAAAATCATTGAAAAATGGGTAACATAGCAGTTTTTTGTGATGCTAAACCCCAAATGAGAAATCACCTTGAAAAAATTGTGAAATTTGGAAAAAAAATCATCACATTGTGATGCCCCGTAAAATTTATTTATTTATTTATTTTTTATTTATTTATTTATTTTTTTCATTCTCTCTCTTTTTCCCTGAAAAATTGTGCCACAGTGGAAAAAACCGCTTGTGCTGATTTTGATCCTCTTTAAGTGCTAGAAAAAATCATGCCACAATGGGAAAAACCTGCTTATGATGATTGTGACCCTCTTAAATTGCCAAAAAAAAAAAATTAACTCATTGGTCTTTGTTTATGTTGGCGAATGAGAGGGAAGGCATTCTCAAACCATCATTATCATTGCTATCAATTTTTTTCTTATTGAAGTGGATATTAATTCTTATTGTCCTGCGATTTTCATATTCTCAAATCCTAGTTATTTTTTCAAATTCCACCCTCTTAACTAGTTTTTTTTCCAGATTTTTGCAAGGTTTTCAGAGCGCATGTTGCTTGACTCTTATTATCATTCTTCATGGATTAGAGAGTAATTTATAGGTCCTTTTTTTTTAACTAAGCTATTTTTTTGTTGTTTTGGAATTCCAATAGTCTTTGATGTTCATTTTCTTCGGTTTATTTTTCCCTAGGTTTGAAGTTGGAAGTTGAGTATTGTCTTGCCAATATGTCAAAGGCTTTGGACCCATTTTGGTAATATGGTGAACCTAAAAATGGGAAAAACTGACAAAGATTGACTTTTCATTGTGTGGGTAATGCATGAGTGTAAGATTCCCAAGTGGTTTTGTGTGGAATACTTTAAGTTTTTGGTTTTCTAGTTGAGGTGTTTTGTCAAACAATTTTCCCCTGTAGCGTCCTTGATCTTATATTTGGGTTTAATATCAAGTTTTATAGCACAAATAGTTTGCAAAAAAGGAAGTGAACCTGAGAAACAATGAACTAATAGAGATCAACAACAAGAATAGCCACAAAACTCATATATGTATTCATTTATTATATATAGCTAACCTTGGTAAAGTAGTAGAACAGATCTATAAATATATGGAAAAATGAAATTTGTGGTTGATAGAATCTGCAAGATACAATAGAAGAGGGATATATATGCTCCCTGGATCCTCCACTAACTGCATGCAAGATATCTACAAGATCAATCTCTTTCCCCTCCTCCTAACATTGTATTCCTTTGGCTGAGTTGCGCCCTCATTGGCTATAGCGCACCATAGAAATTTGGTTGGCTTGAATCTGACTCCAAAACTTCATGAGATGGTTTTTATCCTATAGGGAAAAGGATGACTGGTTCATATGATGAATTTCCCTTGCTGTAGATGATAAATATGACCACAAAGCAATGGATCTCTAACCCCAAGTGCGCCCTCCTTCAATAAATTCGCCAAGCTCTGATAATAAATAATTATGGGGGATGAAAACCACCAAGAGTGTCAAGAAAGGTCGCTCCAATGATAACAAATGTACCCAAGTATAGATCTCCTCCAGATCCAACCACTAGAAGTCAAATCGAACTCTTTAAGATTGGACAGTGTGCCTTTCCTGCAGAATACCCTCCAATGGTGCGCCCCACTTCACAAATGATAGTTGAGAAGGATTTGATCTAAATAGAATGGTGAGGGTGGAATATTTCACCACCTTACCCAAGCTTGGACCAGGAAAGGAGTGATCTTTCACTTTCGTGTTGATTTCTAGGGTTTGTCTAGTCAAAACCCTCAAGCTACCAGAGCTCAAAGTTGCAAATAGAAATGATCAAGAATGAGGAAGTGAGGCGCCCTCATCCTCTTTTATACTCTTGCTTCTAATTCTTCACTTAAATTATTAATTGGATTCCTAAAGTCTTTTCTTCAATTATCTCATATTGGCCAATTAACTTATATTTCCTTGCTTGCCAATGTCACTTTTTCTAATTTGACTTTAGCATTCTTAATGACATATTTTGGCCATCTTAGTCCCCTTTTAGATGAGACTATAGACTAGGGGGGACAACTAGGCTACTAAGTCCTCAAGTACCTTGTTCATATGGAAGGGGATCTTAAAATATCCCCTGCTAGAAATCGCTTGCCCACAGGTAATTCCAAATCTAAGTACTGCAAGACTTGTTCACCTTCCCAAGAAGCATCCTCAATTGAAAAATTCTTCCACTTATCAAATATTCCTTAATATTCTTGTTTCTCAACTTTTTCTCCATAACCTCCAAGACGTCTTCAGGAATTAGAATCAATTGGCCCTCCTCATCAAGTGGGGGAAGCTTCTCCATAACTGTCACTTGTTGACCCAGTGCCTTCTTCAAGCATGACACATGGAATACATTATGGATTTTTCTCCCTAGTGGAAATTCAATCTCATATGCTACTTCCCCAACTCTTCTACTCACCCTATATGGGCCATAGAAATGAGTCTTGAGTTTCTCCATGCCATTTCTCTTGATAGATGACTGGTGATATGGTTTTAGCCATAAATAGACCAAGTCTCTAACCTCAAAGCCACACTCCACCATGTTTTTATCTACATAGATCTTTTGTTGGTTCTGAACCTTCTACAAATGATCTTTAATCTTCTTAAGTATCTCATTACTTTCTTGTATTCGGTCCTTAGCCATAGGAGCCATGTTGTCCCTAAGCGCAACCTCCATGCAAGTGAATGAATCATAACCATATAGTGCCCTGAAGGGTGTCGTGCCAATGGACCTATGATGGGTAGTGTTATAACAATACTCCCCTAGATGAAGCCATTTGGACCATGCTTTATGTTGTCTTGCCACATAATTCTTGAGATATCCTTCCACCCATTTATTGACTATTTATGTTTGTCCATCAGTCTATGGGTGGTAGCTCATACTAGGGGTCAACTAGGTTCCCACAAGTATAAACAACTCCTACCAGAAATTTCTCATGAACCTATTATCCCTGTCACTTACAATAATTTTGGGTAAGCCATGCAATATGAAAACTTCTTTGAAGAACAATTCTGCTACTTGAGATACACTATACTCCATGGATATGGCAAAGAAATTTGCAAACTTGGTCAAGCGATCCACAACTACAAAAATGCCATCCTTGCCTTGCACTTTAGGAAAACATGTGATGAAATCCATGGATATACTTTTCCATTTATATGCTCGAATGGGAAGTGGTTGCAACAAACCTGTTGGATAGGTATGCTCAACCTTGTTTTGCTGACAAGTTGTGCATTCTCTAACATAGCGCATAACATCCTCCTTGAGGCTCTTCCATGCAAACCTCTCTCTAATCTGCCTGTAAGTCTTGAGGAACCCTTGGTGCCCTCCTGTGAAATTTCGAGCTTATATTCATAATGCAATGGACTTTTAATTTTCTTCAATATAATTTGCAGATCTGAAAAATTAAATGATAAATAAAGCGGAAACTGAAATATGTAAAGCAATAGTAGACAATGCACAAAATCATAGTCACACAATAACACAAGAATTTATCCTGGGGAAACCCAAAGAGGGAGAATACCCCAAAAGAAAATCTTCCTTATCAATAAATAAATGAATGATCAATCTTATTACAATATCACCATGAGAATGTGCTTTAAAATGAGATTGCCAGAATGTGAGTGCCTTGCTGTGCTATTTGCAAAAGTATCTATCTATTGCCTACAAGATTATCCTTCTTCTCCTCTCTCTTGCGCTGCATAGAAAAAGGTAAATAATGAAGAGATTACTTCTCTGTACATCCTAGGCGTAGAAGAGAGATGAGTGAAATCATCTTAGAATAGGATGCATGACATAACAACTCACCTTTAGACTTGAGTCTTCAACTCAACTCGATTTGTAACTTGACTTGTAACTCAAGATGTCAACTTGACATGCAACCTCATACTTGTCAACTCAAAATTGAAACTAGACTTATAACTCGAGATGCCAACTTGACATGCAACCTTGACTTTTACAACTTTGATTTAGGCAACTTGATTTTATTCTTGAGTTATACACTTGGACTTGACATGCAACCTCGACTTTTACACTTGAGTTCATAACTAGACTTTCACACTTGATTTCATAACTTGACTTTCACACTTTGGCAACTCGACATTCTTTGGAAACTTGTTATTTTCTCATGGTGGATAAGGTCACATGTGCCAATGAACTAAATAATCATAATTACATCATTTACATAAGTGATAAGGAAGATTGTTTGTCACATCAATCTAGCTTACAGGATTTATACATTCATCATGTCTATTGCTAGATTTGCCTTGGCTTTTGCACTAAGCTCACAAGGTTAACCTTGACTGTTTCACATGCCTCACAAGGTTAACCTTGACTGTTTCACATGCCTCACAAGGTTTTTGTCCTCACTTTTGTCCTGGCTCACAAGGCTTGTACGTTTTCCTTGACTCTTTCCATGACTTCACAAAACTAACTCTGGCAACATCTCTTTCGTCTTGACTTTTATCCTGGCTCACAAGGCTTGTACGTTGGCCTTGACTCTTGCCATGACTCACGAGACTGCTTAATCTCCAAGTCTCCCTTGCTAGCCCAGGGTGGTCACTTAAGACCTCTCGTTGGAGAATGCCTTGTCATGCTGTTATTTTCAACACTCCCTCTTGGCGAGGGAGGCATTCTTTGCAACTCCAAGATTGCCTCTAAAGTGTGCAAACTTTGTCAATGGCAGTGGCATGGTCAGAATATTTGTTTCCTGCTCATGATCCAGGTGGATATTGGTGGCCACCCACCTATTCCAACTGGCTCCTTGTGTCCGTTTTTGCTTAAATTTATGCTCGATCTTAACAGCGTATCTATAAGCCATGCCCAAAGAGGCGATGTCCAAGAACTCCATTTATGTTTGAATGTACCTATGCAAACAGTCGCGGTATTTGAGCACCAGATGGCACTTAGAGTCTTTGATGCCCAATTTGGTGTGTAGGGTATGGAAAATATTGGTGAAATCTGGTACTTTCTGGTCCCTTTCTTGACGTAGGGTGGTCCATCTGGTGTATTGGTCCTCATAGCTTCCAACATGGTAGTATTGTTCTTTAATGGTGTCTAGGAAGGCATCCCATGTAGGGGCCACCACAAACATTGTAGATTCCTCCATGGCCCTTTTCTCAGAGTAAGTATCCCACCAATCTTTAACATGGGGAACAACCTTGAGTAGTGCAAAAGTGATATTTTCCCTATCGGAAAAATTGTGGACCGAAAAATATCCTTCGAGCAGATTCAACCATTTATCTACACCATATGCATCTATCGGTCCTTCAAATAATGGAATATCAAAATTTACCTATTCCTTGAAGGGGGTTGCATGGCCGCTTGATGAACATGCTTCTCATGTGGGCAGTTGTCGAAGGATTTGCGCTAAGTTGTTCATCATTTCATTCATTTGTCACGTGAGGGCTTCCTCGAGCAACATTTTAATAGGATCTCTTGCTCCATCGTCTTTCATTTTATCCCCCATGGGTTGTTGTCGAGCTTGACACGACCGATATGGTAATGGCTCGATTGGTTCGAGTCCCAACTTCTTGTACCCAGATCTTGTCGGGGACATGCACGAAGAAAAATAAATGAAGAGAAAACCGCTCCGATGCCACTGATCCAGATTTAGGAGCAGAACGAATTGATTAACATAATCAATACAATAAACACAAAGATATGGAGAATAACACAAATATCTAGTGAACAATATCTTCTATTAAATAATGAAATAGGTTGGAACTGTAAAACTGCAGAACTAGAAACTTGCTCGAATGGTGGTAGCTATCTCTGAGAAGAGATGTGGCTGCTACGCACATCCATATGAGCAGAATGAATTACAATGAGGCTCCATAGGCATTTTTTATATTACTCATGAATGCCAAAACCCTAGACATCCAAAACCCTAACCCTAGAAGGTGAAACGCCAAAAGTCAAGTGGGCCCTATGGACAAGTTGGTGTAATTTGGTACCTCAACTTCCTAGGGCTGTAACTTTTGCATACAACCTTCATTTTAGGTGTGTGATAGCCCGTTGGAAAATTCTTTCATAGAACTACTACACGTTCCACTGTAAAACTCTAAATAAGTTTATAGTTTGACTGTGGCGAGCCAAGAAAACAACGTTTAGGGCCCCAAAACGGTCCCGAAAGTACAACAAGATGTGTTGACATGAAAACATACAAAATAAGCCAGTTGGATTAGGCGAGAGGCCACTTGTATCCACCTGGAGGATGTGTGGGGCTTTAGAAATCCCCAGAAGTGTAGAACCCACAATTACAAAGCAGTACAAAAGAATGTGTTGAACAAAAATGGACACGTGGAGCCAGTTGGAATAGGTGGGTGGCCACCAATATCCACCTGGATCAACTCGTCTATTGCAATGTACTTTAGCTTGATCACTTTCATTTGTACCATATCTTTGATATAATGATACTTCATATCTATATTCTTTGATCTGTCATGAAACACCAAATTTTTTGTGAGCTTTATACAACTCTGATTATCACAATGGATAATTGTAGTCTCAAGCTTTTCACCAAATAACCCAAAAACAAGTTTTCTAGGCCGCATTGCTTTTCTGCCTGCATTGTCAGCCGCAATATATTCAGCCTCGGTTGTGCTCTGAGCAATAGGTCCATGTTTTTGGCTGGACCAGGATATCGTGGTTGATCCTAAACTGAAGTAGTATCCGGTGGTACTTTTATCGTCTATTGGGCTTCCATCCTAGTCTGAATCTGCATAACCATGAAACATCACACCACCATTGGATATATATTTTATACCATAAGAAATGGTACCTCAGAGATATCTCAAGATTTTTTTTCCTACCACCGAGTTCCTTTCTCTCGGCTCAACTATAAATTAGCTCAATGCACTGACTGTGAATTGCATGTCGGGTCTAGTATGAGTCAGGTACATTAGAGACCCAATAAGCTATGTGTACATGGTGGGGTCCACCAAATCTGATCCTGTATCTGAGTCATGTAGCTTCTTTAGATTAGAAACCATAGGAGTTGTCATACTCCTGCAATTCAACATGCCAAACCTTTTCAATATGTCTACTACAAATTTCCCTTGAGATAAACAGATCTCATTTGATCTTTGCAAGAATTCTAAACCAAGGAAGTAATGCATCAGTCCCAAATCTTTCATTTTGAACTCAAAAATGAGCTCCCTCTTGCACCAGGTTATCTAATTTTCTTCTCCTGTGACGAAAAAATCATCCACATACAAAACCAAAATAAGGGGTTGATTTTCAACAACTTTAAAGTAGAGGTTAGGATCAACACTACTTTTATTGAACCCCCAACTTTGCAGAAAGCCATCAATCATGTCATACCATACTTTGGGTACTTTCTTAAGACCGTATAATTCCTTCTTTAACTTACACACATGAGAATCCTTGTTATGCACTACAAAGCCATCAGGTTGTTCTACATAGACTTCCTATTCCACTTCACCATTTAGGAAAGCAGTTTTTACATCCATTTGATGCAATTTCCAACAAGTACAGAAGCAAGCAAAATAATTGTACGGACTAGTGCAAAAATCTCATCATAGTCTATACCTTATTTCTAGGAGAAGTCTCTGACTACAAATCTTGTTTTATACTTTTCAACACTCTCGTCGGCTGCATGTTTTATCTTGTACAACCATTTGTATGAAACATTGATTTATGTTTAGGCATGTGAACTATGTCACATACATTGTTCTTCATGATGGACCTGTATTCATCCAACATGGCTACTTTCCAAACCTGCAACTTGTTAGCTTCTTCAAATAAACAAGGTTATGCATCACTAATGTTACTTACCAAATCAACATAACATGCATACCTTTGAGGCCTTTTACTTTCTCTAAAGGTTACTCAAGGGGTTGCATGTCTCTCTGCTTCATGTAGAGTTTCTTTGAACCAAGCAGGTCTTCTTTTGATAGGAAGTTCTTCAAGAGACCTCTCCAACACTTCAGCGGGTTCTAAAGGAATATCTTGAGCCAGGATCACCATGAATTTCCTCCCTCTAAAAGTCAGAATTAGAAGTTTCAGATGTAGGAGAGTCTGGCTCTTTTGTTTCATCATCAATCTGGAGCTCTCTAGAACGCTTGAAGACAACTTCCTCATGGAAGTTTACATCTCGACTGACTTTTATTTGCCTCTATCCTGGGATATATATTCTGTAAACCTTAGAAGACTCCCTATATCATACGCATATCCCTTTCTCTCCTGAGGGTTCCATCTTAGTTCCCTTCTCCTTAAGCACATGAATATATACTGGACAACCAAAGATCCGCAAGTGTCCTACTTCTAGTTTCTTACTAGTGAAAGATTATTTAGGGGTTTTAAACTTTCGGATTGTATGCAGACATCTATTCTCAATATAGACGGATGTACCTATTGTAGATCTTGATCAAACATCATGGCTTTTGCAGCTTAACATATGGTCTTGTTTTTCCTCTCAGCAACACCATTTTTTTTAGGATTGTAGGGGATTGTCAACTGTCTTTTAATTCCAGCTTATTTGCAAAAGCCTTCAAACTCATGGGATTCATATTCTCCCCCATTATCCGATCTTAGGATTTGAATGTGCTTCCCTGTCTGGTTTTCTACCAATGCCTTGAATTCTTTAAATTTAGCAAATACCTCACTTCTCAATTTCAGAAAGTAAATCCAACATTTTCTAGAAAGTTCATCAATAAATATAACATAATACAGATAACCATTCAAGGAAGGAGATGACATTGGCGCACATATATCAGAATGAATAAGTTCTAAAATTTCTTCAGATCTATTGTTACTATCAGAAAAGGACTTTGTGTTTTTTCCAAGTAAACAACCTTTGCATGCTTCATTGTTATCAGAGGGAATAAGAGGCATATCGCTTACCATTGATTGAAGTCATGGACGTTCTTTGAAGTGCAGGTGACTAAATATTCTATGCCACAGCTAACTGGAGCTAACTGTGTTATGACCAAGCGCATGAGCATAATGATTCGTGATTTTGTAGAGACCTCCTTCTCATATTCCATTGACTTTTGTTGAACTTAATTGTCCATCCTTTGGATAGAGGACATATTTTCCATCCATGAATGTCACCTTATAACCTTTATATTCAAGTGCTTCTACTAACAATAGGTTCTTATTTAATATAGGAACATAAAAGATCTCACCAATGTGAATGATGGATCCAGACTCTAGCTAAAGAGAGGTGGAACCGATTCCTTTAATCTCATGGCATGAGTTATCTCCAAGTTATACTTGAACTGAACAAGTCTTTTTTATAAAATTTGAGAGGATGTTCTTGTATCATGTCATATGCTTTGAAGCCCCACTATCAACCAACCAAGAGTTTTGGTCAGTATTCAAGTGACGATAGAGAGCAGACACCAAGTAGTATTCATTTATGTTATCTTGTTTCTTAGGAGATCCACTTGTCTTATTTCCAGATTCTTCTTCTTCTGTAGTAGAAGCATGATGCTTCCCTTTATGGTAGTATTTCTTCTTAGATATGCAATCTTTAGCAGAGTGTCCCATTTTATTGCAGTTAAAATACTTTACTTTGGACATATCAAAACCCTCTCCTTTAAAGTTTCCTTTGAACTTGTACTTCTGAAAGTTCTTATGAAATTTCTTCTAAGAGGAAGATTTTTTCCTCTCCTATTCTTTGCAGTCAAGGCAACATTCTCTTCATTTTATGGACCACTCCTAGTGGTCATGCGACCTTTCTCCTAAAGGAAATCATGCCATAAGTGTTCAAAGTTTGGTTGCGACTCCCTGCCATTAACACTTGCAAGAAATGTATCCCAAGAAGGTGGAAGGCCATCGAAGATGGCTTGGAAAATATCGTCATCTTCCACAATAGATCCTGTGACCAACAATTGATCATGAATCTGCGCTATCTTTGAGTAGAATGAAGAGACGGAATTGTCCTTCTCCATTTTCAAATACTTGAGCTTGTTCTTCAGAATTCTCTTATGGCTGGGTGTTGACTTTTCATAAAGACTTACTAGAGTGTCATAACAATCCTTTGTTTTCTTTAGTGAAGTCAGTAAATGCATGATGTTGTCTTTTACAGAATCAAGGATCACTCACTTTGCTTTAGCCTGATTTCTTCTTAATGTAGCTCTGCCAACATTGGAAGTTGGTTCCTCTACAATAGTAGTTATGAAATGATCTAACTCAAGCTCTTGGAGAATGTTCAAGACCCTGAGCTTCCAAACATTGAAGTTTGAGGCTCCCTCGAGTCTGTATTCAGGCCCGACTGAAATAGATGAAGACATCCTTGCAATGAATCCTTGCACTGAGTTGAATCAAGCTCAATCCTTATACCTATGTGGGCTCAAGAACTAAAGATCTGAGCGCTAATCACACCCTATGCTCTGATACCATGTGAAATTCTGAGTTTAGATTCAAAATGCAATGGACTTTTAATTTTCTTCAATATAATGTGCAGATATGAAAACTTAAATGATAAATAATGCGAAAACTAAAATTTGTAAAGAAGTAGTAGGCAGTGCACAAAATTGGAGTCACACAATAACACAATAATTTATCTTGGGAAAACCCAAAGAGGGAGAAAACCCCAACAAACAGTCTTCCTTATCAGCAAATAAATGAATGATCAATTTGATTACAATATCACCATGAGAATGTGCTTTAAAATGATATTGACATAGTGTGAGTGCCCTGTTGTGCTACCTGTTGCCTACAAAAGTATCTATCTCCTGCCTGCAAAAGTATCTATCTGTTGCTTGCAAAAGTATCCTTCTTCTCCTCTCCCTTGCATTGCATAGAAAAAAGGGATTAATGAAGAGAGTAGTTCTCTATATATCCTAGGCGTAGAAGAGAGATGAGTGAACTCAACTTAGAACAAGATGCATGAGGACCAAGAGTGAGATCTTTAGTTGGTTTCAGGAGTTTAAAGCTCTTGTGGAGAATCAAAAAGGAAAGAAGATCACAATTCTGGGGTTAGATAATGGGGGTGAGTACACCTAAAAATACTCAAGGAAACAAGGATAAAGAGGGAGTTGATAGTACCTTACAACTCACAACAGAACAGGGTTGTAGAGCGGAAGAATCTGTCCATCGTTCGAGTTGCCAAGGCAATGATTCATGACCAGGGTTTTCCCATGTTTCTTTGGGAAGAGGCATGCAATATGACAGTGTATGTACAAAACAAGAGTCCTCATAAGGTCTTGGAGGACAAGACTCTAGAAGAGACATTCTTTGTAGTGAAGCTGAAGATTGGCCATTTTTGCATTTTCGGTTGTCCAGTGTATATCCATCTACTAGTAGAGAAGAGGACAAAGTTGGAACCCGTAGGGGAGAAGGGATTATTTATTGGATATAGTGAGACCTTGAAGGCATATAAGATATGGATTCTAATGCAGAGAAATATTGTGGTGAGTCGAGATGTCAAGTTTGAGGAGGGCTTAGCAAGTAAGAAGTCTCATGAGCCTATTCCAGTGATATAAGAGAAGGAGTAGGAGGCTCTGAAGGATGAGCAACGCTCATCGGCTTCTTCCAGTTCAAGAATTCAGACTTTAGGTCAGGATGAGGAGAAAGTGGCTCTGAAGGGTTCACAAACTTCCAGTGCAAGGTGTCACCCTTCAAGTGAGGAGAAAGAGTTAGCCTCTTCTAGCTCTGTAAGGAGACCCAAGTGGTTTGAGAAGACATTGAAGGATGCAAAGGAGCATGTTGAGGCTCCTAGGAGAACATTCACGGATAGTAGGCCTAAAAAGAAGTTTTTAAACTTCATGCAACAAGGGAGTAACACCATTGAAGATGCAGTAAAGAATTAGGTTTATTAGGATGCTATGGTGCAGGATGATGTGCAGGATATTGTCCCAGGTTCAGAGGGACAACCGGTTCCAGGTGGCTCTTTTGGAAGTACCTTCCTCACTAAGAGGGAGTGTTGATGTTTTGTAGGTCAGATAGGTACTTTCACATTGGTTTGTGTCTAACATGTGGAAGTCGTCATTAATACCTCTTAGAGATTTGGAAATTCACTTTAATAATTTAATTATTAAAGTGAATGTCATTTTATAATTAATGGAGGTTAATTAAAAAAAATGCCTAAGTCTTTGGCATTAGTGATTTGAGTTAATTAAATGAATCCTAGGCATTGATCTCAAGTGAGGGAGATTTAAACTCATCCATTGATCACTTTGGAGATTAGGGTTAGGGTTCATCTCAAGATTATAAAAGGCAACCAAGGGAGAGGAGGAGAGACACATTGAGCAAGGAGTCAATGAATCATAGAGTGGAGAAGGACTTTCACTCTGCAATTTTAGCGAGAGGGAAAATTTCTACAGCCAGGAAATTTTCAGTAGGTCGTACCAGTGTTGCATGAAACAAGATATTTGTACATCAATATAGATAGAAATGGCATCCATACTACATAGTACATGAACATCAATGATTAATAATTTGAGAATCCAGATAATCTCTTGAGGTTTGGGTATTGTCTAGACTTTATTGAATTCTCAAACTCTGGTTGTGAGAATGTGATTTGATAATCGTTCAACATTAACAATCAGATATATTCCCTTAGCACCATAGTCAACCTACAAAGGGAAAATGCAAATTCCTTTGGGTTCCATGAACAATCTACTTGCACTCTCTATTCTCCTACAATATGCATACATGTTAACAAGATCATTCTTCACAAAGATGACACAACTTAATTTCGACAAAAATAGTATGTGCATGAAACTGCTTTCCTTGTTCTATGGGTTTTGGGATTTTACATGCATCGAGGATGCTCGCATCTGTGATGTGTATTTCATCCTTAGTTGCCTACAAAAATACTAACTGAAGCCCAATTTTGAAACTTTTAGTACGAGTACATGCTTATCTTGCTCTAGTGTTTCTAAACTGGTATATGAATATGGTACTTGAAAAAGTGGTGGAATACAATTTAATGACATCATCCCACTACATCTTTTGATACCATTCGAGTGGCTTTTTCATCCATCCGCAATTGGCATATCTAGAACTCGTTGCATTCCTTAACTAAAGAACATCTTTAGAATTTTCCAAGAACTCTTCTATCTTGGGCCATCCAGTTCTTTACAAATACTAAAGACATAATTTTCCCTTACACGAGGCATTAAGTTTTTGGGTTAGCGGGCTCCTCCTATCATTACCATACATGAAAAAATCATTGAAAAATGGGTAATGTAGCAGTTTTTTGTCATGCTAAACCCCAAATGAGAAATCACCTTGAAAAAATTGTGAAATTTGGAAAAAATCATCACATTGTGATGCCCCATAAAAATTGTTTTGTTTTGTTCTCTCTCTTTTTCCCTGAAAAATTGTGCCATAGTGGAAAAAAATGCTTGTGATGATTTTGACACTCTTGAAGTGCTAGAAAAAATCGTACCATAATGAGAAAAACCTACTTATGCTAATTTTGGCCCTCTTAAATTGGCATTCTTCTCTTGGACTTTGGAAGATTATATAAGATGTGTTGCAATCCATAATGCATTATCTCAGTTGAATCATCACCATATGCTCTTGAAGAAAACCCAACCTTATTAATAGATTCAAAACTCCATTAAATTGCAATATCTTCATCAACCAAAGGGGTTCCCTTTGGCTTACGTGACCTCAACTCATTATGCTCCACAAAAACCTTTGTCTCTTGAACAACACCATCCATATCGAAACCAAAAAACTAATACAACTATGCACACACAATATCTCACCAAGATTCTCATGTGATCATTGATGACTTCCCTATTTTCCTTCCTCCAAACCCTACGAGAAAAAGGCAACAGATAGTCCATGAAAACTTGACCATATGAATGACAATGCATACATTGAAAAGGGATATTTTTACCAAACGTTGATTGTGAATAATACCCCCTACATTAATTTTCAATGACTCTGGTAGTCTCTCACCCACCTCTGGCTCCATTAGGATTCTTGCAATCCTCCATGTCGAGCTACTTTTGAAATAAGAGTCCACATCACACATGACATTAATGGCATTTTCAATGGATCTACGGATTCTCTTTGATAAAAACTCCAAAGGAAGCCTTAAGGGATGAACCTAAATCAAAATCTTCCTTGACACTTCAAATCTCAAGTCGAAACACATAGACTAAGGCTTGAGGGCCAAATATGTCGTTCCCTAGTGCCATGTGGCCCTCAAAACTTTATGGGCATTTGAATATGAATGGAACATGATTTCGGTCTAGCCCTAATCTAAGGATGGAAAACCAACATGTAACTAATAACATAAGCCCAAAACCTTTGAACCTGGAATTTTTTTTTAGATGCGTCTACCATACAACTTTTTGATTAGGGATTTACCTACATACCTAGACACTTGTTCAAGTCTTAGGGCTCCTCCAAGGACCATTTTCACCTTGTCTCGTTGAGTTTTCCTAATAACTTTTTGCTACCACCTATGCTAACGAGACTCATCAACAAGCTAAGTAGGCTTCACCTCTAGGGAAAAACTACTTTGCTCAAATAGATCGAAATTATGCCCCACAAAGCCCTTATTGTGCCATCCCAAAACTGGAAAAGTATATGGCTCATAGAAGATTTTTGGAGGTAAAGAACGATGAGGTGCCCAAGGTGAGCGAGAAAGATGTCCCTTAACCCCATCTAAATTTAAAGGAGTTGCCAGACCATAACCATTGCTCCCATTTGTCGTCGACTGACCTAGAACCACCATAAAATTTGTATCCATGGCAGGACCTACCAATGGACTGTCCTTTCCCATACCAAAAGATAAACACAAAGTGTCTCGACTTGACACACCCAACACCTCACCCTCCCTACCCAACACACAATCAAAAACTAAGGACGCATATAGGACCCCCTTATCACATAAAGATGCCTCACATGATCCCCTTATCACACAAAGATACTTCCTATGCCCCCCTACATTTTTTGAATACTTAGTCGAAGGGTTATAGAAGAACTCATGGCCGTGTAGTCGATCATTTGAATAATCTACCAACTCTTCACCATACTCCATCTCAAACTATTGTAACTTATATTATGCTTTAGCTCCATTAAAGAATCAACATGCAAGAATTTATATCATCATTGACATGATTTTACAATTAACTTCTTCAATATTACCATGGTAAACTACTACAAACACTACTAGAATGAAAACCTTAAATTTAACTTTGTTGGTCCCCAAGTCATTTTTTGGGTCTCTTCAACCTTGTATCCACACATTCAAAGGCATAAACCTCTCATTGGATAGTCGTTCAAAGATTCAACATCAAATTTCTATATTTCTAAGCATATATTATCTAAGCATAATCTTCTATCTTGTAACACCATATTTATTACAACGTAGCTACATTATAAATGTTTCCACAAAAATGATTAAAATTGTTCAAATATTAAAGCGTACTTTTGAGGAATCATTGCTTAAACATGAACTTTGATAATAAAATTCAACCAATGCTCCTTCAAAAAGAAACAATTATCCAAGGTAAAACAATGTTGCAACTCAAACATTTGGTTTTGTAAATGAGACTTCCATGAAAAATCATGGTGCGATATTTATGTATACAAAAATGCAAGTTAAAATAGTCCAAATGAAATCTTTTGTAATTGATTTTTAGTGTGAAAGGTTGCATTCTCAATCTTGAGTTTTAAAACCATACACTTCAAATTATTTTAGATCCAATATTGTTCACTATGATCTTCATTCCATCTTTAAAAAAAACATTGTTGTGCACTACCATCAACATACATATTGCACAAATGCTCAAAACTAACCCTGGTCCTTATTAACTTTGCATTTAAGTTTGAAGTTCTTTAAATTTATAGTGAATTTTCATCTAGTTCTTAAAATTCGATGATAATAAAAGTTATAATTTCAATCGATCCAAAACTCTAATTGAATTTTTCACAATCTAAATCAATTTAAAATTGAACAAAACTCCTTAGACACACATTGTTACACCATCCACAAACCTTGAATCACAATAAAACTCCCATACCTAAAATTTATGTTCGATTCTTATCAAATTTATAATTGAAAAGAAAATTCCCCTTATTACAAAATTAACTTATTCCTCCAAACTTTACTTAAAAGCTTAACCAAAAACTATTTACATTGAAATGATATGAAAAGTTGCATTATAAAATGAACAATAATGTACATATTTACCACATTTTATCGGTTAACCACCAAAATTACATAGCCGTGATTTTCTTAAAAAAAAATAAAAATTATTCTTTAAATCCAATAATAACTCTCCTTAAATACCTCTTATGTTTTCAAATTAAGGGCAAAAACCAAATATAACCTTTTCTTTTTGTATTTTCAAGAAACTATGTTTAATAGGTAATATTGTCGAGGGGCTTTAACCAAAGGATGGGGAATTTGTGCGTCCACTCTCCTCACCTGGGTTCAAATCTCTTATTGGCTCGTTGTGATAAGGCTAGAAGAATAAGCAGCTCCCTTGTGGCCTCGATTCTTAGTGATTCATACATTTCCTACTAGGGGTTGGCATTAACTTAGGGTTTATAGTTGCAACTGGATTTGAACATGGGCCTCTCGTAGGTAATCCCACCAATTGTTGATTCCCCTAGATTTAAAAAAAAAACATTGGGAAAACATTTTAAAACTTTAAATTAAAAAAATAAATAAAAAGAAAGTGATGAAATCCTTTTTCAAAGGAGACAAAATCTATTACAATGTAGTGGTTAATTGGTTACGAAGACAATTATTATTAACTTCTATCCATGAATGCTAATTAAGTCATCATCATTATTTAATCTCCCTTGTGACCATCCATAAAACTACTTTCACTTGGGTCAAATATGACATTTAACCTTAATCCAATTACATAAAACTAAAAACTAACCCAATAATAACAATTTAACTTCTCATCCAAATAATCCAATGATAAAACTCATAAACACTTTATTTTATTGATTTATTATAGGAAAAGTGACCAACCAAATTTATCTCGCTAACAAAACCAAATTTATTTTATTGATTACTTATATGAAAAGTGACTAACCAAATTTATCTTGCTAACAAAACCAAATTTATTTTATTGATTTCTTATATGAAAAGTGTTAGTTTCAAATTTATTTTATTGATTTCTTATATAGAAATTGTTAGTTTCTTTTGTTGACACGATAATTTTACTGTTGGCTTTTGCATAACCGTAGCCCACACCACGAGCCAACGCTTAACTAGGGTTAAGTGAGTCATTCAAGTTCTCTAGTGGTACCAATCGGGTGGGGTGTTTGAGAGGATAATGGTATAGATTCCCTGAGGCTTCTTTCATTCACTCATTCATCGACGAATTCAGTAGCAGAAGAAGAAAAAGAGTTAAAGAAGCAGAGGAAAACCATGGAAAAAATGTTCGGACCGGCCTACTCAGGGGACCAGGGAATCCCTCACTCTACCAAAGAGATGTTCCACACCACAATTTGGGCTCCTGTTATCTTCTCCATCGTGTCCATTTTCAATCCTTACTATTGGCAGTCTGCAACGGAAGTCAAGTAACATACTCTCTTCCATTGTTTTCATTTTTTTTTCTTATTGGCGATTTCATATAGAGAAGAGTAGGTTCTCATTTCTTATCCCCAAAACTCTCTAGTCTTATTTCTCGTTTTGTTTCTGATTTCCTGTTTCTAGTTTTTGATTCATATCATCATGCATAGCAACATCCTTTTATAGAGAATATAATTTAATGAATCATTACCTATAGGAAGGAAGCCAGTGGGACTTGAGAACCTTATTCGAAGCCATATTCCATAAAATATCACTCTAAACTTCTTATTGAGCATCTAGGTAATCTCTTGATGTTTGGGTATTGTCTAGACTTGATTGAATTTTCAAACTCTGGTTGTGAGAATGTGATTTGATAATCGTTCAACATTAACAATCAGATATATTCCCTTGACACCATAGTCAACCTACATAGGGAAAATGCAAATTCCTTTGGCTACCATGAACAATCTGCTTGCATTATCTATTCTCCTACAATATGCATACATGTTAACAAGATCATTCTTCACAAAGATGACACAGCTTAATTTCGACAATAATAGTATGTGCATGCAACTGCTTTCCTTGTTCTATGGGTTTTGGGATTTTGCATGCATCAAGGATGTTGGTATCTGTGATCTTTATTTCATCCTTAGCTTCCTACAACAACATTGACTGAAGCCCATTTTTGACACTTCTAGTTCGAGTACCTGCTTATCCTGCTCTAGTGTTTCTAAACTAGTATATGAACTAAGAGTACTTGAAAGAGTGGTGAAATCAAATTTAATGACATCATCCCACTTCATCTTTTGATATCATTTGACTGGCTTCTTCATCCATCCGCAATTGGCATATCTAGAACTCATTGCATTCCTTAACTAAAGAACGTCTTTAGAATTTTCCAAGAACTCTTCTATCTTGGGCCATCCATTTCTTTGCAAATACTAAAGACATCATTTTTCCTTACATGGGGTATTAAGTTTTTGGGTTAGCGGGCTCCTCCTATCATTACCATACATGAAAAAATCATTGAAAAATGGGTAACATAGCAGTTTTTTGTGATGTTAAACACCAAATGAGAAATCACCTTGAAAAAATTGTGAAATTTGGAAAAAATCATCACATTGCGATGCCCTATAAAAAAAATAAATTATCCTCTCTTTTTCCCTGAAAAATTGTTCACAGTGGAAAAAATTGCTTGTGTTGATTTTGACCTTCTTGAAGTGCTAGAAAAAATCGTGCCACAATGGGAAAAACTCGCTTATGCTAATTTTGACCCTCTTCTCTTGGACTTTGGAACATTATATAAGATGTGTTGCAATCCATAATGCATTATCTTAGTTGAATCATCACTATATGCTCATGAAGAAACCTTAACCTTATTAATAGATTCAAAACTCCGTTGAATTACAATATCCTCATCAACCAAAGGGGTTCTCTTTGGCTTATGTGACCTCAACTCATTATGCTGCACAAAAACCTTTGGCTCTTAAACAACACCATTCATATCCAAACCAAAAACCTAATACAACTATGCACACACAATATCCCGCCAAGATTCTCCTGTGATCGTTTATGACTTCCTTATTTTCCTTCCTCCAAACCTTACGAGAAAAACACAATGGATAGCCCATGAAAACTTGACCATATAAATGGCAATCCATACATTGAAAAGAGATATTTCCACCAAAATTTGATTGTGAATAATACCCCCTACATTAATTTTCAACGACTCTAGTAGTTCCTCACCCATGTCTGGCTCCACTAGGATTCTTGCAATCCTTAATGGCATTTTCAATGGATCTAAGGATTCTCTTCGATGAAAACTCCAGAGGAAGCCTCAAGAGATGAACCTAAATCAAAATCCTCCTTACCACTTCATATCTCAAGTCAAAACACATAGACCAAGGCTTGAGGGCCAAATACGTCGTGCCCTAGTGCCATATGGACCGCAAAACTTTATGGGCATTTTAATACGTGATTTCGATCTAGCCCTAATCCAAGGATGGAAAACTGACATGTAACCAATAACATGAGCCCAAAACCTTTGAACCAGGAATTTTTATTTTAGATGTGTCTACCATACAACGTTTTGATTAGGGATTTACCTACATACCTAGACACTTGTTCAAGTCTCAGGGCTCCTCCAAGGACCATTTTCACCTTGTCTTGTTGAGTCTTCGTAATCACTTTTTGCTACCACCTATGTTTACGAGACTCATCTACAGGCTAAGTAGCCTTCACCTCCAGGGAATGACTACTTAGCTCAAATAGATCAAAATTATGCCCCACAAAGCCCTTATTTTGCCATCCAAAAAATGGAAAAGTATATGGCTCATAGAATATTTTTGGAAGTAAATAATGATGAGGTGCCCA
Source organism: Picea engelmannii (assembly GCA_009831015.1). NCBI lineage: Eukaryota > Viridiplantae > Streptophyta > Pinopsida > Pinales > Pinaceae > Picea > Picea engelmannii. The sequence continues at coordinate 99,492 of ML794586.1, forward strand.
AGGTGAGTGAGAAATATGTCCCTTAACTCCATCTAACTTGAAAGGAGTTACCAAAACATAATTGATCCAGGTGGATATTGGTGGTCACCCACCTATTCCAACTAGCTCCTCTTGACAAATTTTAGTTCAATGCGTTCTTCTATACTTATTTGTAATTGTGGGTTCTACACTTTCGGGGTTGTCTGAAGCCATACATATCTTCCAGGTGGATACTGGTGGTCTCCCACCTAATCCAACTGGCTTATTTTGTATGTTTTCATGTAAGCACATCTTGTTGTACTTCCAGGGACGTTTTACGGCCTAAACATTGGTTTTTTGGCTCACCACAGTCAAACTGTAGTCTGAGTCAGAGTTTGATGATGCAATGTGTAGCTCTCTAAAAGACCTTCCCAACAGGCTATCACGTGCCTAAAACATAGGTCGTATGCAAAATTTATGGCCCTGGGAAGTTGAGGTACCAAATTACCCATAGGGGCCCACATAAATTTTGGTGTTTCATCTCCTAGGGTTAGGTTTTTGGATGTCTATGATTTTGGCATTCATGAGTAATATAAAAAAGGCCTCTAGAGCCTCATTGTAATCATTTTTTCGCAGACGGATGCGCATAGCAGCCACATCTCTTCTCAGAGATAGCTACCACCATTCGAGCAAGTGTTTCAGTTCTGCAATTTTACAGTTTCATCCTATTTCATTTATTCAATAGAAGATATTGTTCACTGGATATATGTGTTGTTATTCATATCTCTGTGTTTATTGTATTCATTATATTAATCAGTTCGTTCCGCTCCTAAATCCAGATCAGTGGTATCAGACCGATCTGCTCTTCATTTATTTTCCTTCGTGCATGTACCCGACAAGATCTGGGTACAAGAAGTTGGGATTCAAACCAATCAAGTCGTTGCAAGATCGGTTGCACCGAGCCCAACAATAACCCATGGGGGACAAAAAGAAAGATGATGGAGTAGGAGATCCTTTGAAAATTTTGCTCAAGGAAGCCCTCACGATACAAAAGAACAAAATGATGGACAACTTTGCGCAGATTCTTTGACGGTTGCCCACAGGAGAAGCATCTTCATCAAGCAGCCATGCAACCCCCTTCAAGGTACATGTAAATTTTTATATTCCATTATTTGAAGGACTGATAGATGCAAATGTTGTAGATAAATGGTTGAATATGCTCGAAGAGTATTTTTCGGTCCACAATTTTTTCGATAGGGAAAAGATTACTTTTTCACTCCTCAAGGTCGTCCCCCATGTTAAGCATTGGTGGGATACTTACTCTGAGCAAAGGGCCATAGAGGAATCTGCAATATTTGTGGTTTCCCCTACATGGGATCCCTTTCGGGATGCCATTAAAGAACAATACTACCCCGTTGGAAGCTGAGAGGACCAATACACTTGATGGACCACCCTGCATCAAGAAAGGGACTAGACAATACCAGATTTCACCAATATTTTCCATACCCTACGCACCAAATTGGGTATGAAAGACTCTGAGAGACATCTGGTGCTCAAATACCATGGTTGTTTGCATAGATACATTCAAATAGAAATGGATTTTTTGGACATCGCCTCATTGGGTACATCTTCTAGATATGTCATCAAGATCAAGCATAAATTTAAGTAGAAGAGGCGAGAGTTTGGATCTGCAAACCCCTCACAATCGAAGCAGGGAAAGAGCGGCCCCAACCGACATGGAAAGGGACAGAGCAAAGATGGTCACTCTCAGTACAACCAGTCCAAGCCGCAACACAAGAAGGGCAATGAAAAGATGAAGAAGGACACGAGAAAATGGTGTGAATACCATAAAATCCCTTGGCACAACACTGAAGAATATCACTCCAAGCAGTCACTTGTGGTCGAGCTGAAGGCGTCTGAGTCCAAGGCTGATTCTGACTCTGAATCAAATCAAGAAGGAGGGAAGTGTATTATCGATGTTGAACCCAGTGCCATTGTCACTACCACCAAAGTCTAGCCAAGAGAACCAGAAGAACCAGAGGAAGGGGAACACCTTTTTCACTCTCAGATGTGGGTAAAGGGGGCTCCACTTCATTTCATTTTCAATAGCGGTAGTCAGAAGAACCTGATCTCAGCAGAGGTCATCAAGCGATTGGACCTGTCGATGACACCACACCCACAACCCTACACCATCATCTGGCTTCACCAACAAAGAGATATATGTGTCATCCAACAATGTCATCTACCCTACAACATCAAGCCTTTCAAAGACGAGGAATTGTGTGATATTGCTCCCCTTGAAGTTTGTGATGTTCTTTTAGGACAACCATATTTGTGGAAGTGTCATGCTATGTATGAGTCTAGACCCTACAGTGTTATTAATACTTTGGGTAGACGATTATACAGGATACCAGAGGTAGCGTCACCTACCGTTATTTCTTTAATCTCTGCTAAGCAATGCAATGAGGTCATTTCACAGACCGACGAGTTCATCTTCTTTGTGATCCATGCTCACAGTAAGTAGAAGGTCACTGCCACTTCTCTGGCCTCTACACAAAGCCTCTCTTTACAATAGAAGCAAGTGGATGGGATCATGGAAGAGTACAGAGACATATTCTCCTCACCCATCGGGGTACTGACGCATTGTCAAGTCAAGTATCCAATTGACCTGACCCCTGGTGCACCTCTGCCTCATGGACCAGTCTATCGTCGTTCGTTGATGGGAAATGATGAAATCGGGCATCATATCCAAGAGCTTCTTCAAAAGGGGCACATTAGACCCAACTCCTCCCCTTGCAGAAGCCTGATTGTACTAGTGCAGAAGAAGGACGGGACCTGACGACTCTGCATTGATTATAGAGCATTAAACAAAATCACCATTAGGAACCAATACCCAATTCCTAGGATTGATGACCTTCTTGACCAACTCAAGGGAAAAAATTTCTTCAGTAAGATTGACCTAAAGTCTGGCTACCAGCATGTTCCCATCGAACCAACTGATGTATGGAAGACAACTTTCAAATCTAAATAAGGTCTCTTTGAATGGTTGGTCATGCTCTTTGTCTTAACAAATGCACCAGCCACTTTCATGAGGTTGATGGATGATGTAATGAGACCCTTCACCAACTCTTTTGTGGTGGCATATTTGGATGGCATCCTCATCTTCAGCGGAACTTGGGAGGAGCACATGCGACATATTCAACAGGTTTTGAGCAATCTACGACAACACAAGCTATATGCCAACTTGGAAAAATGTTCCTTTGGCATGAATAGGGTCCAATACTTGGGCTACATTATTGATGAGCATGGGGTACATTTTGATCCAACTAAGATCCAAGTCATACATGACTAGCCAGCCCCGACCAAACTAAACAAGCTTCAGAGCTTCTTGGGACTGGCCAACTTCTACTGACGGTTCATGTTGGGATTCTCCCATATTGCATGGGCCCTCAGCCAAGTAACCAAGGGAGGTGGCAAGGAAAAGTTCATGTGGGGGAAAGAACAACAATGAGCATTTGAGGATCTGAAGCATTGCTTGTGCTCAGCTCTAGTACTCTCCTTGCTCGATCTGCAACAATCCTTTGAGATTGAGACTGATGCATCTAACTATGTTGTAGGTGTAGTTCTCACTCAACACGGTCATCCAATGGCATACGATAGCGAGACAATCTCATATATTGTTTGGAAATACCCCACCTATGACAAGGAAATGTATTTCGTTGTATAATCCTATCATCAATGGAAACATTACATTCTGGGAAAGGAGACGACCATCCACATTGATCACAAGCCTATATAGTTCATACAGACACATGGGAAATTGCAGAACAACCGCCATCAGAAGTGGTCCACCTACCTGCAACAGTTCCATATCAATATCAAGTATAAGACAGGGAGCTCAAATCATGTCATTGACTGCCTCAGTCGACTTCCCATGGTTGTACCCACCACTGTGCTCCATTCCTATGGAACTAAGGCATCTAAGTGGCCTCAACTTTATCAACAATATCTGGACTTCGCCACCACCTATGAGCTCTTGGGTACAGGTGTGAATGTCACCGATTTTCACATTCAAGATAGATTGTTATGCCATCTGGTCCATATTTGTGTTCCTTCAAGCGAGCGTACAAAGCATATTTGGGAATCCCACTACAATCAGATCGCAGGACATTTTGGCATGGAGAAAATTATGGTCGTTCTACAGAAACATTTTTATTGGCCAAAACTTTGACAGGACATCAACAAGTATATCAGATCTTGCACTTCCTGTGCCATTGCCAAGCCATCCATCAAGAAGCAAGGCTTATACACCCCTCTTCCTACTCCCGAGAAGCCATGGGAATCCATCTCTATGGATTACATGTCTGGCCTTTCATCCACCAAGCAAGGAAATGATTCTATATTTGTGGTCGTTGATTGATTTTTGAAGATGGCCATCCTCACAGCCTGTAAGAAGAATATCACAGCGGCAGATATTGTCGAGCTCTTCTTTGAACGAGTGTGGGTCTATTTTGGGATACCACAGACCATCATCTCTGACCCATACAATAGGTTCCTCAGCACATTTTGGTCGAGTCTTTGGTCACTGTTGGACACCAAGCTCACTAAATCCACTACTTTCCACCCCCAAACAGATGACCAAACAGAGGTTGTCAATTGCATGATTGTGCGCATCCTGTGCATGTAAAACTCTAAGAATCTGCATACATAGGATGACATTCTCCCCTATGTTCAACAAAATTACAACAGGACTCCCCATAGCTCTTTCGGCCATAGCCCATTTCATGTGGGGTTGGGATTCCAACCCTTGGGTCCCATTGATGTTGCACTACCTCTTGCCACCACACAGATAGACTCTTCCCATGTTCAGTCTGAGACCGACAAAGCCACCAGATTCATTGAGAGGATTCAGCACATTCGCCAACAGGTCCATGAGATTTTACAGAAAGTCAATGCTAAGTACAAGCAGCGCCATGATCAACACAGGGTACCACACCAGTTTCAGGTTGGAGACAAATTTTGGTTACATTTTTAGAAGGAGCGTCTTACAGGGCCCCATCGGAATCTCCGCCCACATCTCTATGGGCCTTACACTATCACCAAGGTTGTGGGTAGAAATTTTTTTGAGCTCAATACTCCAGCCTTCTATGGCTTGCACTTAGTGTTCAATGTGGACCTCCCTCAGCCATATTTTCCACCATTATTGGACACCTCATAGATCGTCAAACAAGTGACACCAACAGAGCTCAACCCTGACTGCATAACACAAGCATCCACTGATCAGATAGTGGACATACAAGTCAAGGGCACTCGCCAATAGAGGATCCAGCTTTATCGGGTTATCAAGGTAAGGCAACTCCTACACCAAGGAAAGTGGCTCACACGGGGCCAAATTCAGCAACAGTTTCCTCACCTGATGGGGGAACTCAATGCAATTGATACCATTGCTTCCTAAGGGGGGAGAATTGATCCAGGTGGATATTTGTGGCCACCCACCTATTCCAACTGGCTGCTCTTGACAATTTTTAGTTCAGCACGTTCTTTTGTACTTCTTTGTAATTGTGGGTTCTACACTTATTGGGTTGTCTAAAGACCTGCACATCTTCCAGGTGGATACTGGTGGCCTCCCACCTAATCCAACTGGCTTATTTTGTATGTTTTCATGTCAACACATCTTGTTGTACTTCCAGGGCCGTTTTGGGGCCCTAAACATTTTCTTTTGGCTCGACAAAGTCAAACTGTGAACAGAGTCAAATTTTGACAGTGTAATGTGTAGTTCTCTGAAAGACCTTTCCAACGGGCTATCACGTGAATACAACAGAGGTCGTATGCAAAAGTTACAACTCCGAGAAGTTGAGGTACCAACTTACCCATAGGGGCCCACATAACTTTTGGTGTTTCATCTCCTAGGGTTAGGTTTTTGGATGTCTACAATTTTGGCATTCATGAGTAATATCAAAATGGCCTCTGGAGCCTCATTGTAATCATTATTTCTTGGACGGATCCGTATAGCAGCCACATCTCTTCTCGGAGATAGCTACCACCATTCGAGCAAGTGTTTCAATTCTACAGTTTTACAATTTTAGCTTATTTCATTTATTCAATAGAAGATATTGTTCATTGGATATCTGTATTGTTCTTCATATCTCTTTGTTTATTGAATTCAATATGTTAATCAGTTTGTTCCGCTACTAAATCCAGATCAAGAACCATTACTCCCATCTGTCATTGACTAACCTAGAACCACCATAAAATTTGTATCCATCGCAGTACCTACCAATGGTCTGTCCTTTCCCATACCAAAAGATAAACGCGAAGTGTCTCAACTTGAGACACCCAACACCTCACCCTCCCTACCCACCACACAATAAAAAAACTAAGGACTCATATAGGACCCCCTTATCACATAAAGAGGCCTCACATGATCCCCCTATCACACAAAGATACCTCATATGCCCCCCTATATTTTTTGAATACTTATTCGAAGGGTTATAAAAGAATTCTTGTCCTTGTAGTGGATCATTTGAATAACCTACCAACTCTTCACCATACTCCATCTCAAACTATTGTGACTTACATTGTGCTTTAGCTCCATTAAAGAATCAACATGCAAGAATTTATATCATCATTGACATGAGTTTACAATTAACTTCTTCAATATTACCATGGTAAACTACTACAAACACTACTAGAATGAAAACCTTAAATTTAAATTAGTCGGTCCCCGAGTCATTTTTTGGGTCTCTTCAACCTTGTATCCACACATTCAAAGGCATAAACCTCTCATTGGATAGTCGTTCAAAGATTCAACATCAAATTTCTATATTTCTAAGCATAATCTTTTATCTTGTAACATCGTATCTATTGCAATGTAGCTACATTATACATATTTCCACAACAATGATTAAAATTGTTCAAATATTAAAGCGCAATTTTGAGAAATCATTGCTTTGACAAAAAAATTGATAATATATTTCAACCAATGCTCCTTGAAAAAGAACCAATTATCCAAGGTAAAACAATGTTGCAACTCAAACATTTGGTTTTGTAAACGAGACTTCCATGAAAAATCATGGTGTGATATTTATGTATACAAAAATGCAAGTTAAAATAGTCCAAATGAAAGCTTTTGTAATTGATTTTTAGTGTGAAAGGTTAAATTCTCGAGCTTGAGATTTAAAACCATACACTTTGAATTATTTTAGATTCAATATTGTTCACTATGATCTCCATCCCATCTTTTAAAAAAACACGGTTGTGCAGTACAATCAACATACATCTTGCACAAATTCTCAAAACTAACCCTGGTCCTTATTAACTTTACATCTAAGTTTGAAGGTCTTTAAATTTATAGTAAATTTTCCTGTAGTTCTTAAAATTCGATGATAATAAAAGTTATAATTTCAATCAATCCAAAACTCTAATTGAATTTTTCACAATCTAAATCAATTTAAAATTGAACAAAACTCCTTAGAGATACATTGTTACACCATGGACAAACCTTGAATCACAATAAAACCCCCATACCTAAAATTTATGTCGAACTCTTATCAAATTTATAATTGAAAAGAAAATTCTCGTTATTACAAAATTAACTTATTCCTCCAAACTTTACTTAAAAGCTTAACCAAAAACTATTTACATTGAAATGATATGACAAGTTGCATTATAAAATGAACATTAATGTACATATTTACCACATTTTATCGATTAACCACCAAAATTACATGGACTTGATCTTCTTAAATTTTTTAACTCCAATAACAACTCTCCTTAAATACACCTTATTTTTTCAAATTAACAAACCAAATATAACCTTTCCTCTTTGTATTTTCAAGAAACTATGTTTTATAGGTAAGATGGTCAAGGGACTTTAACGAAAGGGTGGGGAATTTGTGCTTGCATTCTCCTCACCTGGGTTCAAATCTTTGATTGGCTCGTTTTCATAAGGCTAGAAGAATAGGGAACTCCCTTGTGGCCTCGATTCTTGGTGAGTCATACATTTCCTGCTAGGCGTTGGCATTAACTTAGGGTTTATAATGGCAACCGGATTTGAACATGGGCCTTGCCTAGGTAATCTCACAAATTCCTGATTCCCCTAGATTTAAAAAAAAAACATTGGGAAAACATTTTAAAACTTTAAATTAAAAAAATAAATAAAAATAAAGTGATGAAATCCTTTTTCAAAGGAGACAAAATCTATTACAATGTAGTGGTTAATTGATAATGAAGACAATTATTATTAACTTCTATCCATGAATGCTAGTCAAGTCATAATCATTATTTAAGATCCCTTGTGATCATCCCTAAAACTACTTTCACTTCGGTAAAATATGACATTTAACCTTAATCCAATTACATAAAACTAAAACTAACCCAATAATAACAATTTTACTTCTCACCCAAATAATCCAATGATAAAACTCATAAACACTTTATTTTATTGATTTATTATATGAAAAGTAACCAACCAAATTTATCGAGGATGTTGGCATCTGTGATGTGTATTTCATCCTTAGTTGCCTATAAAAACACTGACCGAAGCCCATTTTTGACACTTTTAGTACGAGTACCTGCTTATCGTGGTCTAGTGTTTCTAAACTGGTATATGAACTAAGGGTACTTGAAAAAGTGGTGGAATCCAATTTAATGACATCATCTCATTGCATCTTTTGATACCATTCGAGTGGCTTTTTCATCCATCCACAATTGGCATATCTAGAATTCATTGCATTCCTTAACTAAAGAACATCTTCAGAATTTTCCAAGAACTCTTCTATCTTGGGCCATCCAGTTCTTTACAAATACCAAAGACATCATTTTCCCTTACAAGGGGCATCAAGTTTTTTGGTTAGCGGCCTCCTCCTATCATTACCATACATGAAAAAATCATTGAATGGGTAACATAGCAGTTTTTTGTGATGAAAACACCAAATGAGAAATCATCTCGAAAAAATTGTGAAATTTGGAAAAAAATCATCACATTGTGATGCCCCATAAAAGTTTTTTTTTTTGTTCTCTCTCTTTTTCCCTAAAAAATTGCGCCACAGTGGAAAAAATCACTTGTGTTGATTTTGACCCTCTTGAAGTGCTAGAAAATATCATGCCACAATGGGAAAAACCTACTTATGCTGATTTTGACCCTCTTAAATTGACTCTCTTCTCTTGGACTTTGGAAGATTATATAAGATGTGTTGCAATCCATAATGCATTATCTTAGTTGAATCATCACCATATGCTCCTGAAGAAACCCTAAACTTATTAATAGATTCAAAACTCCGTTGAATTACAATATCCTCATCAACCAAATGGGTTCCCTTTGGCTTACGCGACCTCAACTCATTATGCCCCACAAAAACCTCTGGCTCTTGAACAACACCATTCATATCCAAAAAAAAAACTTAATACAACTATGCACACACAACATCCCACCAAGATTCTCCTATGATTATTGATGACTTCCCTATTTTCCTTCCTCCAAACCCTATGAGAAAAAGGCAAGGGATAGTCGATGAAAACTTGACCATATAAATGACAATGCATACATTGAAAAGGGATATTTCCACCAAAAGTTGATTGTGATTAATACCACCTACATTAATTTTCAATGACTTTGGTAGTCCCTCAAACATGTCTCACTCCACTAGGATTCTTGCAATCCTCCATGTCGAGCTACTTTTGAAAGAAGAGTCCACAATCAAGCATGACATTAATGGAATTTTCAATGGATCTAAGGATTTTCTTCGATGAAAACTCCAAAGGAAGCCTCAAGACATGAACCTAAATAAAAATCTTCCTTACCACTTCATATCTCAAGTCGAAACACATAGACCAAGGCTCAAGGGCCAAATACGTCATGCCCTAGTGCCATATGGCCCTCAAAACTTTATCGGCATTTGAATATGAATGGAACATGATTTCGATCTAGCCCTAATCCAAGCATGAAAAATCGACATGTAACCAATAACAGGAGCCCAAAACCTTTGAACCTGGATTTTTTTTTAGATGTGTCTACCATACAACTTTTTTATTATGGATTTACCTACATACCTACACACTTGTTCAAGTCTCAGGGCTCCTCCAAGGACCATTTTCACTTTGTCTCGTTGAGTCTTCATAATCAATTTTTGATACCACCTATGCTTATGAGACTCATCAATAGGCTAAGTAGGCTTCACCTCCAAGGAAAAGCTACATAGCTCAAATAGATCAAAATTATTCCCCACAAAGCCCTTATTGTGCCATCCCAAAAATGGAAAAGTATATGGCTCATAGAATATTTTTGGCGGTAAAGAACGATGAGGTGCCTAAGGTGAGCGAGAAATATGTCCCTTAACTCCATCTAACTTGAAAGGAGTTGCTAGACCAGAACCATTACTCCCATCTGTCATCGACTGAACTAGAACCACCATAAAAAATTTATCCATCATAGGAGCTACCAATGGACTGTCCTTTCCCATAAAAAAAGTTAAACGCGAACAGTCTCGACTTGACACACCCAACACCTCACCCTCTGTACCCACCACACAATCAAAAACTAAGTACTCATGTAGGACCCCCTTATCACATAAAGATGCCTCACATGATCCCCCTATCACACAAAGATACCTCCTATGCCCCCCTATATTTTTTGAATACTTAGTCAAAGGGTTATGGAAGAACTCCTGGCCTTGTACTGGATCATTCAAATAATCTACCAACTCTTCACCATACTCCATCTCAAACTATTGTGACTTATATTTTTCTTTAGCTCCGTTAAATAATCAACATGCAAGAATTTATATCATCATTGACATGAGTTTACAATTAACTTCTTCAATATTACCATGGTAAACTACTACAAACACTACTAGAATGAAAACCTTAAATTTAAATTTGTCAGTCCCCAAGTCATTTGTTGGGTCTCTTCAACCTTGTATCCACACATTCAAAGGCATAAACCTCTCATTGGATAGTCGTTCAAAGATTCAACATCAGATTTCTATATCTGAGCATATATTTTCTAAGCATAATCCTCTATCTTGTAACACCATATCTATTGCAATGTAGCTACATTATACATGTTTCCACAACAATGATTAAAATTGTTCAAATATTAAAGCGCAATTTTGAGAAATCATTGCTTAAACATAAACCTTGATAATATATTTCAACCAATGCTCCTTCAAAAAGCAACAATTATCCAAGGTAAAACAATGTTGCAACTCAAACATTTGGTTTTGTAAACGAGACTTCCATGAAAAATCATGGTGCGATATTTATGTATACAAAAATGCAAGTTAAAATATTCCAAATGAAATCTTTTGTAATTGATTTTTAGTGTGAAAGGTTGCATTCTCAAGATTGAGATTTAAAACCATACACTTCGAATTATTTTAGATTAAATATTGCTCACTATGATCTCCATTCCATCTTTAAAAAAAAACATGGTTGTGCACTACCATCAACATACATCTTGCACAAATGCTCAAAACTAACCCTGGTCCTTATTAGTCCCTGCTGAAGGCGTAGAGGTACTATAGTGATCGATAATTCGTTGACTTCATATTAGTTTGTCGTTTGACTAATTTTTTTTGCACAATCTCTATTGTTCGAACTAGAGAACTAAAAATATTATTTTTTATATAATAAAAAAATCCTTATATGTCATGATCTCATTGGATAATAGATTTGAGGTCTTATTGCCAACGTCGTTATTCCCAATGTTTTATATGTTAGCATATCCAAAGTTTTTTATCATTTACGGTCTTTCTGAATTTTTACTAATTTTATTGAAATCTTTAGATATCCAAAGTTTTGAGCATCGAGAGTCATCTTTTTATTAGTTGACTTCATATTAGTTTGTCGTTTGACTAAATGTTTTTTTCATGGTCTTTATTGTTCGAACTATTGTTATTATTATTATTACATACTTAAAGAGGCATTTTCATTATTACGTACGTAAATAGGCCTGTCACACTGCATTCTTTATTAAATGTTTACACAGCGCGAGGCCCTTCGATGGTTCTGACAACCTTAAGTGTTTTCCTAACAGGCCACACAACCTTAAATGTTTACTTAACAGGCGTGTTACAATACAGTTTCCTCCGATTTTTGGATACAGTCTTGTCTGCAGTGAATTTGGGCAATATTGTTCTTCATCGACGTCATTGGTTCATTGGTTCATGCTTGCTCGTTGGTTCGCTTGATGCTGCTTATTGTTGTTTGATTCAACCTTGCAAAGTTGAGGTCCTGCAGCTGCAGTTGGACCTCTTGGTGCTTGTTCACTGGTTTGTTGTTTGTTGCTTTCTCTTCTTTGCTTCAACTTTGCAAGGTTGGGATCCTGCATCGACAGTTGGACTTGTTGTTGTAGTTTGCACGGTTGGGGTTCTGCGTCCACGATTGGGACTACGCTTCTGTCGTTCCTCGTTCACGCGTAAGTTTCGGTGTCATGGTTTCCTTCGTATTCGTTGTTTGTTGTTTACTATTTTCATATTGCAAGTAGGACTTTTGAATACTAGGAATGCCTGAGTCAAAATCCTCTTGCATAACACCTTTGTGTGTGACTACTATGACTAGAGAAGCAAGGGCATACTATTGTCTTTTTCTTGTTCTTGAACGTCAATGTTCGACACAGAACCCACCTCTGTCGCAGCCATAGTGATATATAAAAAAGGAAATCTAATTTTCTCCTCATTTTTTCTGGTCCTGAGAACCATACGTTTGGTGCATTTTTTCCAGGCTATTCCCTTCCAAAACGTCTTGTTCCCCTTTGAATGTCAATGTTGGACACAGAACCCACATATGTAGTATCCACAGTGACATATAAAAAAGGAAATTTAATGTTCTCCTCATATTTTATGTTGCTGGAAACCATACGCTTGGTGCATTTTTTTTTCAGGTTGTTTCCTTCCAATCACATATGCCCACTTCCATGTCCTGAACATCGTACCATATCTCTTTAGAAAATAGCAATGCAAAGGGGTTTACAAAATGAATTCAGAGTTGTCCTTCCAGAGCAAGAATCTACCAAGACCTTGCCATCCTTTCTTTCTAGGTTGTGACAGGGAATGCTTTTATTCTCTAGATCAAAAACCATGTTTAGTTGTTGGTTTTATGTCGTCCTTTGTGTCTTGCAAAGCAACTTCTGTCGTTGTTTTCATATCTGAATCTCGTATTGTAGAAATGGTTCTTTGTAATATGAATGGCCAGTTCGTTGATCTGTATTGGACTGGATTTCATGTTGTAAGATAAATGAAACATCTTAGAATATCTTCTTCGTGTTGTAAGATAATTTAAACCTTAAGAAGTTGTGTTGTGTGTTGGTCTTGTTCATGTGGTAAAGGTCTGTAATGCCTATTTCTTCCGCTTTTGTTTATCTGACAAACCATTTGTATGGGTTTTCTCAGTGGAGGGCATCAAGAAGTCGTTTCAGATATGTTTTGGTGTTGATTTCTGAAGAGTGGGGTTGAAAATAAATGGTGAATAGGACTGTAAAACTATGTAGAATGTCTATTGAAACGCTTATGTGTTTGTGCTCAACAAATTTATAGTGTTGTTTCATTTGTGTTGTCTCTTCTGTATGGTTCATTGTTCAATATAACTTTGTTTGTTTGTCGTATGCTATAGCGACCACGGGGCATTGAATTTGACAGGAGGAAGGTTGAAGGATACATAGCAGAATTGGTATGCAGTTCTGAACTTATAGTTTTCTTTTTTCTTTTTTTCCCTATTTGCATATTATATAAATATAGCTAAGAAACATCTTGAAAATCACAACTTAAAAGATGAAGCAAGTAATAGATGTTGAGTGCTATGAAATAGATACAGACTCCATTGTACATGACAACATCGACTAGGTATTGCATAGCAATGGGATTTTTAGATTAGATGCATTCTCGTATATTGTGAGAGATTGCCTCTTCTATGCATTTCAAGTTCTATTGCATTTCCGTTATTCCTCGACCAACCTACACAATGGATTGATAGATCATTTCTTGGCCTGTTTAGAAAGTGGTGACGTTGAGGCATTGGAGTCGTATCAATACGAATTGGCATTTGATTTTCTTTTCCAGTTGCATGGAATACATGATGTCACTACGTATTTTTCAAAGATTTGGTTGTATGCATCTGCAACTCTGCCTGCACATGCGAGGGGACTTTGGGGAGATACATTTTGTTTATGGTGGTTGTCCAAGTGGTTGAATATATGAATTGGAATATGGTCATTAACAAGAAAAACAAGATATCTATTATTCAACAGAACCGCATCTAGGGATGCATATTGCATCTTGTTCCATGATGCCAATCATGTTAGTGGTCATTATGAACCACTACTCTATATAAAATTATCCATATGCAATCTTGGAGAACCTTATATTTACTTGTCCTCATTTGCACAGACCTTCAATCGCATTGGAAACGAATTATGCATCATATACACTGCCATGGATTGCACATAGCGACAGTTATTGCATCTAGTTATGGAGATAGTATGTTCGATGCAATTTGCTATTTGGTAGCAACAGAGTTCGATGTGCACTCGATGCACCTTTACACTGTGAAATCCTTTTGCAATGCAATTATAGGTGGCAGTCAACAGGCTTTTAACTGCTTGCATCAACACCTTTTACCACATCTCCTTGAAACTATGCCGATAATTGGAAGTTGGCAACAATACCTTGTAAACATGGCAATGCCATATGAGAAAGGAAATGTAGAGGGTGGAAGATTTTGTTTGCAATGGCTATCTATCATATTTAGAGTTAATATTCAGGCCTAGTCGGCACTATCGGATGGTATTGTCCATTCCTACTGTATTGATTCAAACTACGATCGAACAATTGACATCGTATCATTGAAAACATATACACCACACATCCATTATCAACCTTTGATCATAAATACTACCAGATCAGGATCCATTGTCCATGCCACCCAAACCACATCGAATCTGCATAAGCGTTGCATGTTATTTAATCATAATTAAACTCATCCTAGTTGTGATGAGGTCATAAATGGCTTAAATAAAAAATGTAGAATAACTTATCACAAATTGAAAATGGTCATACGTGAGAGGAAAAAATACAATGGTACACTTCTAAATAGAAACTCACATATTACAACCTAAAAACAAATGTTTGTGCACAACAAAATCGCATTTTCACACTCTTTGTTGAACACAAACATCACATGTCCAATGACAAAGAGAATCACCATTTTCACCATCCAGATGGTGAGGATACAATGCTCATAACAAATGTCGATTCCACCTTCAACCTGGCTTGTCCACAAGTGAAACTAGTTCCCAATGGCAACCATAAGTTAACCTACAACATGTTGAAAAAACAGATGCGTGAGAGAAATAGGTGCAACCACATATCCCACAATGGTCATGGTATTGACCGCGAGGAAAAAATTGCATATCTTGGCCTAGAGCCAACACCATGCACTGCTAGCAATGAAAACCAAAAAACACTTACTAGGCGTGCTTGTCAAGGGAAGAGAGATGCAAAACTGATCTATATGAAACAAATTAAAGACACTCCTTCCATTGCATGTGTGTTTTGTGATCAATTGAATTTCACAAAAAACACTAAATCTTTCACCCCTGGCTTGCAAACATAATACCTCAGATTGACACTAAATGATAAAACATTTTCCAATGGCAATATTTGTCTTCCATGCAAATGATCACTTGAAAATGGAAAACTGCCACAATTTGCAATGCCTGACCAAATAAGATGCAATACACCACTACCAGATGTAAGTACACTTATAGAACTTGAAGAGAGACTTGTGTCTCTGTGAATTGCATTTGCACAAATCAGACCCTGGGGCTATAAACGACCCCAAATGGGCTTAACAGGATCAATTATTAATGTGCCTGTCCAACTAGATGTTGTACAAAAATCCTTGCCACAATTCATTGCCGATATAATGACAATTGTTGTAGCTCTCAAGAGACATTTGCAATACAAGAATGCATACCAGACAGGTAAAGTGTGTGTGCATGTTGTCATGAAATCATTAAAAGAATTATGTTCCAGGGCCCTGTAGAAAGCACAAAACATCTGTATAAATGATAACTGGAACAATGTTCTTGAAGAAGAAGATGAAATCTCTACACAGACTTTTGAAACTGTTAGAGAATTTGATACAAGTGATGAGTCGGAGAATGAAAGACCTGTTGAAACATTGATACATGGATTCACTAACTCACAACGCATTCGTGACTTGCAAGACAAGATTGTCAAAATTTAACCTGTTGAAGGGCAACGTCCACTTGGAATATTCAAGGACAAATTTGCTAAGGAAATGAACTTCCCAACACTATTCTATGGAGATCCATGTCCCAGTGACATCACAGAATGATTTACCTACCAAACAATAGTTCGATGGGAATTGCTACATTCAAGCGGTGACTTCTCCTGTCACACAACAAATTTGTTTTTCAATACAAAGCACATAATAATTGAGCAAGTGCTCTCTTGCATGTGGGTGCGAATCAGAAAAGGTCAACTACAAGGAAGAAAGTTATTGGCCAAAGATGTCAAGTACAAAGCAAACCTGGAAAAAATCCTAAAATCTGATATTGGATACATAGATTTCAAAAACATTTGCATCTCTCCTGACTATTTGCAACAAAACAAGAAAACTATTTTTGCAATGATCCGACAATTGGGACCGCCAACATTTTTCATCACATTTACAAGTGCATAGCATCGTTGGGATCCATTGGTGGCTATGGTGTCTGCATTGTATAGCAACAGGAAAAGGAAAAAACAAACTAATACATTGGAAAATGATGGCATTGACTACCTCATAAGAAAAGACCTAGTGACATGTACTCGCTACTATAGGCATAGAATAAATGCTTTGAGGCAATTGATATGTCATGATGAAACGTTCTTCAGAAAAATATTAGACTACTATTTTGTGACTGAATTCTAGAATAGAGGGAGTGATCATGACCATGCACTGTTGTGGATAGAGGGTGCACTGGTTTAAGGAAAGGACAACAAATCACAGATTGAGCAGTTTGTGGACAAATACATAACATGCAACACAAATCATTTCAATCTAGAACTTGCCAAACTTCATAGACATTATCATACAAGAAGCTGTAAAAAACGAAAAAAAATTCACATTGCAGATACAACTTCCATGTGCCACCAATGAGAACAACAAGAATCATAGATCCAATTAGTTTAGAGGACAATGTTCTCATTTAGAAATCTAGATCTTTGTTCGCATTTCTAGAACAACGAGACTTTGATGACTTAACGATCTTCGAAGACTTCTTGGAACAACTAAATCTAACAGAAGATGAGTACATCCAAGCCATACAATCTACACTTAAACAACTAACTCTTTTCCTTAAACAAAAACTTTCCCATATTTGGAACAACGGTTTCTCCAAGGACATGCCATTTATGTGGAATGCAAATACAAATGCATAGTATGTCCTCAATGCATATGTTGCAACATCATATTGTACCTCCTACATGACAAAGGTCGACAAATCTATGACAAGTGCGTTCAGAAGAATACGCAAAGAACATGAAAGAAGTCATATTGATGTTATGCAAATGATACGTACGCTTGGAAACACATTACTTAATCTTCAACAAATGTCTGATCAACAAGCAGTCCACATTGCACTTTCCCTACCCCTCAACTATAGTTCAAGGAAATGTGTCTTCATAAACACATATCCACTTGAGAAACGCACATGTGTGCTTAAACCACCATCTTTGCTAGAACAAGAGCCTGATAATTCAGAGGACGTGTTATGTCGCTCTATTATTAATTATTACCTCTAGCGTCCATCTCCTATTAAGTATATCTGCTTAGCAAAGTTCGTATCGCATTACAAAAAAAATGGTGCACCCATATCAAAAAGAAAAAACCCCTCTGTAATACGCTTTGTCAAATACAACAAACATATTGACTATGAAAACTATTGTAGAGAAAAACTATTGTTGTACGTTCCGTTTGATCAAAATGAAAACACATTAAAACATAACTTCCCTACATGGGAAGTTGCATATATTGCTTATGAGACTACAATACAAACCAATGAATCTAGATTTACATACAATGTTAATCCAACATGGGGTGATTTAGAAAGTGCATTTCATGAACTAGAAAACCCTGACAATGTTAATGAGACATTGACAAACCGTAAAACAACTAGAACTCTCTGTGAGTCAAATGACTTACAAGCAGATTTGCCTCATCCTTGAGCAGTCGGCATTGAAAAACATATCAATTTTGGCTTTCAAGTCACAAAACGTCCTTTCTTTATTGAAAATAACGAATACTACAGAGTCATATGATCGTTGAATCGAGAACAACAAGAAATTCTAAAGGACATTGCAATTAAAAAACGCTTAAACATGCACACTCATGTGCACTTGTTCCTTATAGGTGGGGCAGGAACATGTAATACATTCACAACGAAAGCATTATTCCAAATGCTTATACAAATCTATGATTCAAACAATTTGTCTGACCCTATGAAACCAAAGGGGCTAATAGTTGCATACACAGGAAAAGCTGCATATAATGCAGGTGGAACAACAGTGCACTCTGCATTTTTTATGCCTTTTAACAAGTCACAGTTTCTTCCACTAAGCAAGGAAATGTTAGATACCTTGTCTAAGCTTTATGATGAACTACAACTTGTCTTCATAGATGATGCATCTTTGATTGGAAGTCGCTTCTTGTATTCCATTGACAATCGACTGAGAAACATAAAGCATGTGCACACCAAATACTTTGGAAACATTGACATGATATTACGTGGGGATCTTTACCAGGTGTAACCCATCCAAGATTCTTTGATATTTGAACAACCTACGGTCAATATGCAAATAGTGACGCATGAATTCTGGAAAGACAATATAAAATTCTTTGAATTTCATACTAAAATGCAGGAGACAGATGAAAGATTTATTGCAATTATGAATAGAATGCGGAAAAACAACCAAACCTATGATGACTTAACATATATCAATTCAAGGTGCATGTGACCTACACCAACAAACCCAACCTTCCCTTACCTGTTCTACACAAATAGGGATGTTGCAATGCATAACAGGTACATGTTATCACTCATGCCTGGCAATGATATCATCATCAATTCAATTGACCTCGAAGAAGACAACCATGGAAATGCACCACGTCATGAACATACAACCACTTTGCCTTTCCAACTTGTCCTGAAATTAGACATGCTAGTTGAAATATATGCCTGCAACTATGATTCACATGATGGCTTGGTAAATGGTGCAGATGGAATACTCAAAGCTTATACCAAAACAAAAAAAATTGATGTCCTCTTGATTAAGTTCCATGAGCCGCATATTTGCCACCGACAAGTAAACAAGTTGGCTTATCTATATAATTCAAACACTGCGTTCGATTGGACACCTATCTTACGAATATAAAAACCAGTATCAACATCGACAAAGATAGGTCAACTGAAGATTCAAAAACAATTTCCAATTAAACTTGCACGTGCACATACAGTCCACAGATCACAAGGGCTAACACTTGATAGTGTTGCATTTGACCATGCTAGAATTCGAATACATGGAATTGTATACACAACACTGTCATGTGTCAAAAGTATAGACTCTTTGTATTTACGAAGTGATCTAACAAAAGATAACTTCAAAGTCAAACATAAAGTTGATATTGAGATGCAACACCTTAGGACTAGTGCAAAATGGCATCTACATTATGATTACCAATCCATACAAACAAAGTCATATGTATCAATTCTGTCACTTAACACGCACAACCTACATGCACATATGGATGATATACTCGATGACTATGACACAATGCAATCTGATATTATGTGCTTGCAGGAAACATACATGACATTATGCATGCAAAACAAGCAATTTCCAAATCACAATTGCATATCAAGTTACATTACACATGGGGTGATGCTATTAGTGAAAAAACATGTAACAATTTTGGAGCATATGCATTTCGAAGAAAACAATATTGAGATGGTGCTCGCAAAAGTAATTTTCCATGAATCATAAATTGCAACACTGAATCTCTATGCTGCTCTGCATGCAACATTCTCCAATATACTAAATGTTCTTTCAAATGCATTAGAGCATTTGTATCTGAATGAAACCATTGTCAGTGTAGGAGACTTCAATATTGACATGCTACAAAATAATGCCAAAACAAAAGAATTGGAAAACTACATGTGCAGATACAGTCTCCGCTTTCTTTTGGATAAGATAAACCATGTACAAAACACACTTATTGACCATGTATGGTCAAATGTGCCCATTTCCCAATACAACCTCTTTATCTTAGACACATACTGGTCTGATCATGATACAATTAGTATTGTACTTGAATTATGAAATATAAACCAAACATATTGCAAAATAATGTTTCTATGTCTCAAAGCATATCTGTCTAGCTTGTTGCACAAAACCAAGTTATCTAGCTTCTTAGTTTTTCCTGGTTTGAAATTGCTTTTGGACACAATTTTTTTATATATATACACAGACATGGATCAAGAAAAGAAATACGGTACATGCTTCTAACACTATCTGTTACTCTATTCCTTTGATTCTAGTTTATTTACTATATGTACATATTCGTTGTTTTTTCCTTACATATCAACTTATGCTCATGTTCATTGTGTTTTGTATTTTCCTTCATTGAAACAAACATGGAAACTGGACAAGGCAAAGAATTCTTAACCAGAAATGTAGAAGAACACATACAAAGGTGCATACTTCTACCCGTATTCCATACCCAAATGTTTTTCATTTATTCTGTCTATATTTATGATACTGGTTTGCAGCTCTTTTGTTTTTTTTCCTTAGATACTGCATATCTTCCTATATATTAACTTATCTTCATGCAATTGTATTTCCTGTTCTGCTACCTTGAAATAAATAAAAAATTATTCAATCTTTTTTTCATGTGTTTCTACATAGCAACTTGCCTTCATGTCCATTGTATTCTTTGTATTGTTGCATTGAAAAAAACACAAAGTAATTGAACACGAGGATGAAGCCTTATGTGCCACAGCTGAGAAAGCTGGAGTACAATCTTCCAAAAGGTATGCCAATAGTGGTGCCAGAGCAAATACAATGCATATGCCTAATGCACATCCATATCAATTATGAACAATATACACATGTTCATAATGATTGTTTCACAAAGGACATGGGCATGAGCAGTGAATCATTGCAAACATCAGCACAACGACAAGGCCAAAGGTAAGGATTCATAGATTATGCTCTTGCTATGTTTGGGAAACAAATATCCTTAGTTATTTATTCTACTATGCCATTTTAAATATGTTTATGTCGTTTACACCACCTGTTTTTTAGTTCACAAGTCAACTAGTAGAAGTGAAACCTCATCATAGTGCAAGGTCCAGAGGCTAAGAGGTATGGTTACAAAACTCTAATATGCATAGTTTATCCAATTTGTACATATATTGAAGCTTTTCATATTTTAGAATATGCTTGCATATAAGAATGCTAAGTCATAGGGTCTGTTGAGATCCAACAATATTTCATGGCTGAGAATGTTTTTCCCATAGTTGATGTGTTTTTATCACTTGATAATTATCAGACTAAGTGTTGTTGTGTGAGGCATAAAGTTCTTTGCTCCCTTTCTTTTTCCTCTTCTATACTTACCCGTTTTTCCCTTTTCTTCTTCCCCTCTATTATTCGTCTCTAGTTCTATACTTAGTTGCATTTGTATGCTCGCGGGTTCCTAGGGTGGCGGATTGAGAAATTCTATATCCATCTATATCTTCACATCAAGAGTCTGATCGACTGTCATTCATTTCCATACTTAGCCAATTTTATGGCTGTAGGTTCCCGGGTAGGTGCTATCGAACTCTCATGCCCCATGTTCGGGGTATACATCTTGCACCCAAAACTTTGGTCATCTACAATTTGACCCCAGACTCCTCGAACTCGCAAGCCTCACTCTATCTACGATGACTTCGTCTGACCATCCCGCCTTTCCATACTTAGTCGATTCTTCAAAGTTTTGCGGGTTCACAGACTCCCGGGTTCACAAAAGTTTCAAAGCATTTTTCACTCCCCTCCATCCCCACCACCTTTGGCCCTTCCCAATGCACATTAATTATGCGTTTACTAGTGACATCTGACCACACGGGTTTGAAAAGATTGGCATTAATAATTCGAAAGCTCGAGGACATCTCCCATTAAAATGCATTAATGGGAAAATATTATGGAATCTGATGATTTTTTTGTGTCAAACTTGAATTGGCAAAAAATTGTTGGTTGTTTTGGTTTCTTTAAGGCATCATCATAGTAAGAATACAATATTGTGCTATCCCATTGACATCTACAAAGGTGTTGGCATGATGTCCCTCTTTAATATTGTGCATATATTACAGCTTGCCATATTTGAGAATATGCTTGCATATGAAAATGTTAACTCATGTATACAACATCTCTTTAAACTTGAACCAGGGTCTGTTGAGATCTAGCTATATTTCATGGTTGAGAATGTTTTTCCCATAGTTGATGTGTTTCTATCGCTTGATAATTATCAGACTAAGTGTTGTTGTGTCAGGCATAAATTTATTTTCTCCCTTTCTTTTTCCTCTTCTATACTTACTCATTTTTCCCTTTTCTTCTTCCCCTCTATTTTTTGTTTCTAGTTCTATACTTAGTCACATTTCTATGCTTGCGGGTTCCCGGGGTGGCGGACTGAGAAATTATATATCCATCTATATATTCACATCACGAGTCTGACCGACCATCGTTCATTTCCATACTTAGCCATTTTTATGGCCGCGGGTTCCTGGGTAGGCGCTATTGACCTCTCATGCCCCGTGTCCGGGGTATACATCTTGCACCCAAAACTTCGGTGATCTACAATTCAACCATGGACTCCTCCAACTCACAAGCCTCACTCTACCTACGATGACTCCGTCTAAACGCCCCGCCTTTCCATACTTAGTTGATTCTTCAAAGTTCTGCGGGTTCACAAACTCCTGGGTTCACAAAAGTTTCAAAGCATTTTTCACTCCCCTTCATCCCCGCCACCTTCACCCCTTCCCAATGCACATTAATTAATCTTTTACTAGTGACAACTCACCACACATGTTCAAAAAGATTAGCATTAATAAGCGAAAAGCTCGAGGACATATCCCATTAAAACGCATTAATGGGAGAATATTATGCAATCTGATGAATTTTTTTGTGTCGATCTTGAATTCGCAAAAAAATGTTTGTTATTTTAGTTTATTTAAGGCATCATCATAGTAATAATGCAATATTGTGCTAGCCCACTGTCATCTACAAAAGGTGTTGATGTGATGTCCCTCTTTAATATTCTGCATATATTACAACTTGCCATATTTGAGAATATGCTTGCAGACGAAAATGTTAACTCATATATACAACATCGCTTTAAACTTGAACCAAGGTCTATTGAGATCCAGCTATATTTCATGGCTGAGAATGTTTTTCCCATAGTTGATGTGTTTCTATCGCTTGATAATTATTAGACTAAGTGTGTTGTGCAAGGCATAAATTTCTTTTCTCTCTTTCTTTTTCCTCTTCTCTACTTACCCGTTTTTCCCTTTTTTGCTTCCCCTCTATTATCTGTTTTTGGTTCTATACTTAGTCGCATTTCTATGCTCGTGGGTTTCTAGAGTGGTAGACTGAGATATTCTATATCCATATATATATATATATATATATATATATATATATATCTTCACATCACGAGTCCGACCGACTGTTGTTTGTTTCCATACTTAGCCAATTTTATGGCCGCGAGTTCCCGGGTTGGCATTATCGAACTCTCATGCCCCGGTTCGGGGTATTTATCTTGCACCCAAAACTTCAGTGATCTACAATTCGACCCTAGACTTCTCCAACTCGCAAGCCTCACTATACCTACGATGACTCTGTCTGATCGCCCCGCCTTTCCATACTTGGTCGATTCTTCAAAGTTTCGCGGGTTCACGGACTCCCGGGTTCACAAAAGTTTCAAAGCATTTTTCGCTCCCCTCCATCCCCACCACCATCGCCCCTTCCCAATGCACATTAATTAGGCTTTTACTAGTGACAACTCACCACACAGGTTCGAAAAGATTGGCATTAATAAGCGGAAAGCTCGAGGACATATCCCATTAAAACGGATTAATGGGAGAATATTATGGAATCTAATGAATATTTTTGTGTCGATCTTGAATTGGCAAAAAATTGTTCGTTGTCTTAGTTTCTTTAAGGCATCATCATAGTAAGAATGCAATATTGTGCTAGCCCACTTTCATATACAAAG
>ML794586.1:130039-141285 GCA_009831015.1 Picea engelmannii
AGGACGTTTCAGATATCAGATCCTTTATGGGCTTAGCAGGATACTATAGGAGATTTATAAAAGGATTCTCCAAGATTGGTTGTCCAATCACTACCCTCCAGAAGAAGGGAGCTAAATTCATGTGGACACAAGAATGTGAAGAATGTGAAGAAATAATGTGAAGAAGAAGGGAGCTAAAACATCTACTGACCCACGCACCAGTGTTGAAGATCGCCAATCCCGAAGCTGACTTCCTCGTGTGCACAGATGCCTGGAAGGAAGGGCTCGGAGGAGTCCTTATGCAAGGAGGAAGTGTAGTCTGATATGAATCCCGAAAATTGAATGAGCACGAAGTCAACTATGTGACCCATGATCTAGAACTGGCCGCCATAGTCCACGCCTTAAAAATCTGGAGGCATTACCTCCTGGGAAGAAAATTTATACGTATGACATACCACTGTGGATTGCGATATCTATTTGACCAACCAAAACTCAATGCTAGACAAGCTAGGTGGATGTCCCTTCTTAGTGAGTTTGATTTCGAAATCAAACATATCAAGGGAAAGGAAAATAAGGTGGTCGATGCCCTTAGCAGAAGTATGAAAACAATTCATCTGGCAGTGGTGAGCACCTGCGAGACGAATGTCAAGGAAAGAGTCAAGAATGCATAAGAAACAGACACATTCTTCCAGACCGTGACCTCGTACCTGGAGCAAGAACCCACAGGAATAAAGTATGAAGGTTACCAGATGATAGATGGAGGTCTACTAACTTACAAAAATAGATTGTGTATTCTAGAATGTGATGACTTGAAGAGGTTCATAATGGATGAACTACATAAAAGACCATATACTGGTCATCCCGGATATTAGAAGATGATCCCAGCCACCAGGAAACAATTCTATTGGCCTGGATTGAAGAAAGACATAGATGAGTACTTAGCCAAATGCATAGAATGCCAACAGGTTAAAGCAGAACACCGACACCCAGCAGGATTATTACAACCTCTACCAACCCCGGAATGGAAGTGGGAAACCATTTCCATGGACTTCATCACGGGATTACCAACATCGACCAAACAAAATGATGCCATCATGGTAGTGGTGGATAAATTGAGCAAGTCTGCCCATTTTATCCCTGTCAAATCGACTTGCAAGGCAATAGATATCGCCAGCATATTCATGAAGGAGATATTCAGACTACATTGTATGCCTAAGGAGATCGTGTCTGACAGAGACATGAAATTTACTTCCAACTTTTGGAAATCCTTGATGGCTGGTCTAGAGACCAAATTATTGTTTAGCACCGCCTATCATCCTCAAACCGATGGACAGATGGAAAGAGTGAACCAAATATTGGAAGACATGTTAAGAATGCATGTAATGCATCAACCCAAGAAGTGGGAAGATTTTCTGCCACTGGTGGAATTCGACTATAACAATGGCTACCAAGAATCCCTGAAGATGAGCCCTTTCGAAGCCCTCTATGGTAGACCGTGCAATACTCCAGTTAGTTGGAGTAATCCCGTGAACAGATTTACTATTGGACCCGACATGTTGAAAGAAATGGAACAACAAGTGACTTAGATAAAACAAAATCTAAAGGTCGCTCAAAACAGACAGAAAAGTTACGCCGACTGAAAGAGAACTCTGAGAGAATTCAAGACAGGAGACCACGTATATCTCAAAGTTAGGCCCAGGAAGAGTTCCCCGAGGATGGGAGCTTGTGCCAAGTTGGCACCTCCGTATTGTGGACCCTTTGAAGTTATAGATAGAGTGGGACTTGTAGCCTATAGGCTAGCACTTCCTCCCATAGTAAAAGCACATAATGTTTTCCATGTTTCATTATTGAAGAGATATGTACATGATTTTAATCATATAATTGACTGGTCTGTGATCCAGGTGGAACCGGAGGGAGAATTCCTACCAGAACCTCAATGCATACTGGACAGAAAGGAAACCCCACTCAGGAACCGAACCATTGCACAGGTCAAGGTGCAGTGGAAACATTTTGGCTAGGATGAGGCTACGTGGGAAATGGAAGATGCCATGAAACAGACATATCTAATTTTGTTTACTTTTGAACATACACGTCATATTGATAGATAGAACATCGAGGACGATGTTACTTTAAGGGGGAGGGAATTGTAACACCCTATTTCCCCTAGTCTATAAAAATAACTATGTTGGCCAAGAACTATGGCAAACTCAAAGATGTGAATGTTTGATTTGACGGACCTTTGCATAAAAGGTCGATGAATGTAAATAATATAATGAATATGTATTGCATGACTACTGAGAGGGGGATGTGGTAAAAGAGACCACAATGGCTAATGAGAGGTGGTGGAAGGGACCTGGATGGTTGCGTTAACTTCCACCGATCCATTACCGTACTGGTTTATACTTGCTCACAAACCAAAGCAGCTCTCTGATCCTGGAATGAATTTCCCGTCAGATTGGTAGGTGGGGAGGCTCCTCAAGAGTTAATGAGGGGATGGGGGTGAACCACCCATCCATAAGAGCCCTCAGACCTGACCACGGACGACGAAATTCACGCCACACGCAACCTTGCAGACATAAATTGGCAAGAGAGGAAATGTGGTAGGAGGAGAGCAGTGCGCGTGACGGGGATCGCGAAAGAGACTGGAGAAACCCTGGAAACGCAGGGAGTTCTGAATACTAGGAGAAGGAGAGTAACCTTCGTCCTGGATTATTTTCCTGCATCAGGAGAAGGAGAGTAACCTTCGTCCTTGATTTCTGTTGAGCTGGAAGTAGGAGACTGAACCTCAAAGCATCTTGGTCTAGCTCGGGGGTGGCTAGTGGTGAATCTGTTTGGAGTCACTGAGCCTATGATTGGGTGGAAACGAGCACCCCTCTTAGCAGTTGCATCACGCCTGGTAGATCTGATAAGTGTTTTATACCTTGTATTTCGAACTGAATATCATGAATACATGCTTATGTTTATATGCCCATAATAATTTCTGTGTAGAATGATTGCCTTGTGTGTTAGACTGGAAATAATGGATGTCTGTTTATACTTACATGCCATAGTTTGCTTTTGTACAAAGGATTAAGGCTGGGGCATGAATTCGCCCCACTGAGAATCGTCTTGTTTGCTTAGCTCTCGTAATGTTCCAGGAAGGCTCCTCAAGAGTACTCTTCTCTGGGGATTACCCCATAAACCTTGGAACCATGCCGAACCTTTACCCAGAGACTCGACTAAGATTTGGGACAATTGCCCAAGAACCGTCTGAAGGTTCATGCGATCCGGGTCTGGAAACCTTATGCAAGGAAGGATAGCTCTCTAAGGTCTCGGAGTCGTGGGAGTTTAAGGCCCCGAGAAGTTGAATTTCGTGATTCAAGCTCAGAAGGGATAGTGAGCCCAATTATAGAAAGAGAGAATACCCTATCATTTGGTAGACAAATGGTCGGAATCCTTTCAGGAATACCCCATATCTGTCAAGACCGATGGATCTAGAGAAGGAGTGCAGGCGTTAACACCTCGCCCCTTTCAACCTTCGCAAGTAGCGATGGGACCCAGGACTGTAGATCCAAGGATCTGACGGAGCCCTAATGACTGTCAATCTTAGCCTTTGTATAGGCAGGAGAGTAGCATTTCATTGATTTGTGACTTGGTGTCGTCAAGGGTAGGGATGCATGAACTCACAATTTGCGAGATCGCGACGTGATCGCGACTGTTGGATCCAAGGCACGGGAGAACCGTTGGATCAAAACTTTTGTGGTTATCACCTATCGGGGGTTCGAAACTTGAGGGAGTTTCTTTTCGATTGTAGAAGTCGCGAAGTGTCAAGCGCCGAGGGCTCATGCAAACACGTGACCCATCCATAAGTGGGGACCGCGTGGTTGACAGGTGGCGTAACAACAAGTGCCCAGAGAAAGGTGGGAATGGGTGACAGGTGATGGACACATGTCGCCTGGGGAGGAGTCAACCCATTGTTGAGTTATCGTATCTCGGGAACTCGCGAAGGAGGAGCATGAGGGCTCAACACTCCAACTCGCGAAGTCACGAGATGCGAGTAGCACTAGTATTTAGCCTAGGAAGCGGGTGACCGGTGGTGGACACGCGTCACACTGGGAAAGAGTCAACCCATTGTTGACTTATCATGGCTCGGGGTTTCGCAGGATGAAGAAGTTGCACCTTGATCGCTAAGGCCGCGAAATACCGAGAGCCGAGGTCTTGTGCGACGGGCGGCAGCGACACAACTTGTGAGTAGAGTATAGCGGGGTTGACAAGTGGCATGTGCGTGTCGCTTTGGCAGATTCCACGCAACATTGACCTCTCGCGTCTCGAGGATTCGCGAAGGAGGAGCACGAGAGATCAACACCTCAACTGGAGATCAACACCTCAACTGGCGAGGTTGCGAGTGGTTCTAGTGTTTGGCCTAGCCTACGGTTACATGTAGCAGGCGCTAGTGAGGAGGGAGCCATAACCGTATAGTATCTTGGGTATCGGTGTTTGGAGAAAGGGGAGTCGAGAGTCTTGATTCCCGACTCACGAGTTGCGAAAGGCGCTTGCACTAAGGCCAACTTGTGGTCGTTTGGAGGAGGATAAGGGAAGAGAGGGTCTGTGCTAGGCCCCATAGAAGTCTCAAGGATTCTGTTCCTTGAATAAAAAGAAGAAAAATCTAAGTTGTTGTAGTGGGTGTGTGACATTATATTATCATCCTCCAATGTTCATTTTAAATACTATCGGGACACAATTACTGTCACATGTTGCAATACAAACAAATCTTCATCAAAGCATTAGCTTTTCTCACAGGCACCCCACATGCACCCCAATCCCCTGAAATAAACAATATTTCGATCTACCAAATCAACCTCCCTATTATCGAATTTGCAGATGTCAATATTATGTGATCTGATTATTTTTTTTTGTGGATCTTGAACTCATAAAAATTGTTGTTTACTTTCATTTTTTTTTAAGACATTATACCCCGCCTTTCCATAGTCGATTCTTCACCTCTTGTTGTCACAGATTCACGGGTTCCCGGGCTCCCAGGTTCACAAAAGTTTCAAAGCATTTTTCGCTCGCCTCCATCCCCGCCACCTTCACGCCCTTCCCAATGCACATTAATCATGCCTTTATTAGTCACAACTCACCAAATAGATAAAAAAATATTGGCATTAATAGGCGAAAAGGTCGATGACATCTCCCATTAAAATGCATTAAACTAAGATTTACGAGAGATTATATTATCATGCTCCAACATTCATTTTAAATACTATCAAGAGCAAAGGAACATTATCATCACCTTATGGCTGCATCTCGACAACATTTCTGTGGAGATATCTTGAATATTTTCGGGCACGAGGACCAAAGTTTCATTGGTCAAGAGCTTGTGACTACTACTCGTCCCCTTCTGCCCAGAAGGAAGTTATTTGGAAGTCTAGAATTGCACGAGCAGGTTGTGTACTGAAGTTTTTTGCTGTAACGAGTTGGTCACCTGCTGCACCGAAAATTATATTCCGAACCAATGGATTATCTAGTTGCGGGACCATTCCCGAGTCTCCCTATCGCCTCAAGTATTTTGAAAGATGTTAAGACTTCCCGACCCAACGCTTACTTTCAAGGGTGAGGATTGCAAAGAGTTCTTAAAGAAGCATGATAATGGATTGGACCTCTTACCAAAGTTCTTAGAGAACCCAAGGACCATTCTCGAAAACATGACCAGATTACATGTTAGTGCATTTAAAAACCCTTTTCGAGAAATTGCATGGCTTTTCACAAGGATAACGGGACAAGAAAGTACATCCAACATCTCTCAAGTGATTCTGTATATTTTATATTTTATGGTGAAGGAACAAGCCATCTTTGATTGGGGCAAGTTGATTTCCATTGAAATCTCTTCCCAGTTATTGCAATACACAAGGCATAAGAAATTATTTATGTCATCTTGCAATACATAAGGCACCAATGAGTCGTACAAGCAGAAACAAAAATCCCCAGGTGAGAAAAGTGTCGAATCCCCGACCGCCACACCCAACACTACAACATCTCGGAGCAGCACTCCAACGGCCTACCCAAGCAAGAAAGTCACACACAATTCTTCAAGCGGAGGAGGAGATAAGAACCCTCCCTCCGGAAAAATTGAAAGTTTTCACAAACTTCCTGCGAACAAAAAACGAAAAAAAATAGTGCAAGAACAGGAGGGACCAAGGGGAGAAATTGATATCCACGATCTCTCCCTCGAAGATATGGAACTAGAAATTGACATTGACAAAATGTTCTCTGTCGACGACCAACTACAAAGCACTTCTCCCCATAACCCTCAGATGGAAATAATTAGGACCGATACCTTCGACGAAGAAGAGTCTTTTGCATTTCAGAGCGTTGTTTTTTACAGTGAATCCAAAAAATTGGTTATTGAAAAGAGAGATGTAAAGAATAAGAAAGAGAAATCTCATTCATAGATGAACCTACAGAACATGCGCCCTTCACAAATCTCCTAGATACACCGAGCAACTAGAGATGCTCTAGACAACTCTATTAGTGGCCTTGAAGCGAAGAATGCCAGGTTAAAGGAGTGAATCAAAGAATTGGAGGGAGCTCTAATGCCCCTTCCACTGTTGGCTACTCCTTTGACAATGATCGAGCCCACTGCACTTGCGACAAAGTTAAAAAGATCAACAAGCCTTCTCACATCAGCCCGAGGCTATGTGGAAAAGAATATAAAGAGACGAATGGAATTAATAACAGAAGCTTGGGAGATGTCAAAGAGTATGGTCTCTTTTGCAACAAGAGTGCATGCTTTCCATGAGTATCTGCAAGCAGATCTCAAGAACGAGCAAGGTTTCTACCTAGATGAAGTTGTGCCATTTGGTGTTAAAGTTACTGGTATGGTGGAATTGAGAAGAAGAGAGGAGGATCTCCCTTCCTCGGATCGAATAAACTAGCTAAACGCCTGCTGGAAAGAAAAGGTAAAAAACCTTAATGGTATCATTCAAGCATGTCGCCAAGCCATATTTAGAAGAGACAAACTAATCAAGAAGCTAACTGAGATAGATCTAGTTGGCAACACCAATGAAGTCCAAGACCCGAAATTGATATTCAACTCGTTGTTTTTAACCAAGCAAGCATTCGATGATCAAGTTGAGATCTATAAAAGACTATCATTTGAAAATTTCTATGGCATTCTTGAATATGGTGAAGATGACGTGAAAATCTGGCTAGTTGATTATTCGATTAAAAACCAAGATATTCAAGAAACATTGCACAACCTCTCTATTGTTCTAAGGGACTTGGAAACTAAATTCTTCAATATAAAAATCTGGCACGAAATCAACGTTGCACCCATGAGGAGCTACATCGAGGAGTGGTTCAAAAAGGATGTCGACAAGATTACCAATGAAGGGAAAAGGACACTTGAGACGGTTCCCATAACCACCGAGGAAAGCCATAAAAGGACATCAACGAGCAAATGACAACGCATGGGATACCAGCATAGTAAGTTCATACTGATCACATTCTTCTCTCTTTTTCGACGTGTTCATCCAGTTACTCTACCTCTTTAAATACAAATCTTTAACAAAGGACTGTCAATTTTCTTTTTCTTCTTGCCAAGTCTTGTTGTCTTCCATCATCGACTTTCTTCTTTCTACAATCTTGATTCTTGTACATCTTTGTTTTATGGTCCGCGAGACCCCCAATCCTAGTCATTATGGAAAACACATTTAAATTTCAAACAATATGTACTGAACTATATATTTTTTTACAAATTCCAAGACAACTATTTTGGGAAATAATCTCAACTATATTTTGTAACCCAGTTTATCTAAACATAAAATATTTGAGGTTGTTGTATAGTGTTTTTCAATGTTTAATATTGTTTTTTACATGGAAGAATAATTTGTGATAGGACATAGTTTTGTGGCGCGCCCACCCTATACTTGAGAAAGAAATGGGTAGGCCCCTCTTGCTTTCATTCTTCGAGGCCCCGAAAATATAGTCAATGAAAGACGCTATTTCAACATGGAAACTCAGGTGTTGACGTCATGTCCCTGTTTAATATTGTGCATATATTACAGCTTCTCATATTTGAGAATATGCTTCCATATAAAAAATGTTAAGTCACACACACACACACACACACACATATATATTTTATTGCTTATGGGTTTGAGCAAAATTTGTGAGCCGAAAACACCCTTCAAATTGGAACATGGTTTACATTTGAACCACAAATAATCTATTAACATACATTAATATGAATACAATTGAAATAAATATAAACAAAATCTTTTTAAACTTGAACCTGACTTTCTCGAGCTCCATAATTTGTGAGCCAAAAACACCCTTCAAATTGGAACATGGTTTACATTTGGACCACAAATAATCTATTAACACAAATTAATATGGATACTATTGAAATAAATATAAACAAATTCTCTTTAAACTTGAACCTGACTTAATCACATTTCTATGATCCCGGGTTCCTAGGTTAGCGGGGTCCCGAGTTAGCGCTATCGAATTCTTATGTCGCATGTTCCGTGATATACATCTTGCACCCAAAAATTCTATGATTTACAATTCGACCCCAGACTCCTGGAACTCACAAGCTTCACTATACCCGGGTTCACAAAAGTTTCAAACCATTTATCGCTCCCTTCCATCCCCGCCACATTCCCGCCCTTCCCAATGCACATTCATTATGCTTTTACTAGTGACAACTCACCACACAGGTTCAAAAATATTTGCATTGATAAATGAATAGTAGATGTTGTTGTGTGACATGCTTACTCCTTTTTCCCTTTTCTTCTTCCCCTCTATTATCCCTTTCTGGTTCTATACTTGGTCGCATTTCTATGATCGTGGGTTCCCGGGTTGGCAGAATTATAGATCCTCATCTCCATCTATATCCTCAAATCACGAGTCCGACTGACCGTCATTTATTTCCATACTTGGCCAATTTTATGGTCCCAGCTTACGCGGTTGGCCCTATCGAACTCCCATGCTCCGTGTTTCGTGATATACATCTTGCACCTAAAAATTATGTCATATACAATTCCACCCCGTACTCCTCAAACTCGCAAGCTTCACTCTACTCGCGTTCACAAAAGTTTCAAAGCATCTGTCGCTCCCTTCCATCCCCGCCACCTTTGCACCCTTCTCAATGAACATTAATTACGATTTTACCAGTGACAACTCAACACACATGTTCAAAAAAATTAGCATTAATAAGCGAAAACCGCATTAAATTGCAATTTACGGGAGTCCGACTGACCGTCGTTGCTTTTCATACTTAGCCAATTTTATGGTCGTCGGTTTCGAGGTTAGCGCTATCGAACTCTCATTTCCCTTGTTCCGTGATATACATCTTGCACCCAAAACTTCCGTGATCTACAATTCCATACTTAGCCAATTTTATCGCCGTCGATTCCCGGGTTGGCGCCATCGAACTCTCATTCCTCGTGTTTCGTGATATACATCTTGCACCCAAAACTTCGATGATCTACAATTCTGTGATATACATCTTGCACCCAAAACTTTCGTGATCTACAATTCTGTGATATACATCTTGCACCCAAAACTTTCATGATCTACAATTCCTCGAGCTCGCAAGCTTCACTCTACCAGGGTTCATGAAAGTTTCAAAGCATTTTTCGCTCCCTTCCATCCCCGCCACCATCGCGCCCTTCCCAATGCACATTGATTATGCTTTTACTAGTGACAACTCAACACAAAGGTTCAAAAAATATGGCATTAATAAGCGAAAACCTGGAGGACATTTCTCATTAATATGCATTAAACCGCGATTTACTGGAGTCCGACTGATCGTCATTCCTTTCCATACTTAGCCAATTTTATGGCCGCGGGTTCCTGGGTTGGCGCTATCGAATTCTCATTCCTTTTGTTCTGTGATATACATCTTGCACCCAAAACTTATGAGATCTACAATTCCACCCCACACTCCTCGAACTCACAAGCTTCACTCTACCCGGGTTCACAAAAAGTTTCAAAGCATGTATTGCTCCCTTCCATCCCTGCCACCTTCGCGCCCTTCCCAATGCACATTAATTATTCTTTGTTTGCATTAATAAGCAAAAACCTCGACGACATCTCCCATTAAAACACATTAAACTGCGATTTACGCGAAAACCTCGAGGAACGGGAGTCCGACCGACCGTCATTCCTTTCCATACTTAGCCAATTTTATGGCCGCAAGTTCCCGGTTGGCGCTATCGAACTCTCATTCCCCGTGTTCTTTGATGTACATCTTGCACCCAAAACTTTCGTGATCTACAATTCCACCCCACACTCCTCGAACTCGCATGCTTCACTCTACCCGGGTTCACAAAAAGTTTCAAAGAATTTATCGCTCCCTTCCATCCCCACCACCTTTGCGCTCTTCCCAATGCACATTAATTATGCTTTGATTAGTGACAACTCACCACACAGGTTCAAAAGGATTGGCATAAGTATTCAATGTAATTTCAACATAGGTTTTAATATTTTCAATTTCTTTATCATTTCATTTCTAAAAAACAATCGAACATAACTTTTTATTTTTATTTTTTTTGTCATTTTATTTTACATATTTCAACTTTCATTTGCTTATTGTTGAACATCTATTCTAATTACCCTTTACTTACCACACTGTTAATTTTTGTTTTTTTAACAATATTCCTCATCTCTCCCCATCTTCCAATAATCATCATCATCGATAATTATAAGGTAACAACTATCGTCTCCATTTCCAAATCTACTTGGCAAGGACTAAGCTGCCACACAACACTTGTTAACATTGCATCTAAGTTTGAAGTTCTTTAAATTTATATTAAATTTTCCTCTAGTTCTTAAAATTCAATGATAATAAAAGTTATAATTTCAATCAATCCAAAACTCTAATTAATCCAAACCTCTAATTGAATTTTTCACAATCTAAATCAATTTAAAATTGAACAAAACTCCTTAGAGACACATTGTTACACCATGCACAAACCTTGAAACACAATAAAACTCCCATACCTAAAATTTATGTTGGATTCTTATCAAATTTATAATTGAAAAGAAAATTCCCCTTATTACAAAATTAACTTATTCCTCTGAACTTTACTTAAAAGCTTAACCAAAAACTATTTACATTGAAATGATATGACAAGTTGCATTATAAAATGAACATTAATGTACATATTTACCACATTTTATCGGTTAACCACCAAAATTACCTGGCCTTGATTTTCTTTATTTTTATTTTTTAACTCCAATAACAACTCTCCTTAAATACACCTTATGTTTTCAAATTAAGG
>ML794586.1:141726-194577 GCA_009831015.1 Picea engelmannii
TGGAGCTTGGACCTCGCTGATCTTGGCGCATAGACACTCTGACAATTTACTGCTCCTCGGTGACTCCAAGCTCATTATAGACTGGTTGAAAGGCGAGGCAGATTTCCATGTAGCAGCCCTCAATAGCTGGAAGGAACGGACCATGGACGCAACTCTTCTCTTCAGAAATCTCAACTTCCAGCATATCTTCCGGGAAGCAAATAATGAAGCAGACACACTCTCAAAAAACGCTCTCCACCTTACCCCAAACCAAATTCATTACTCCTTTTGGGTGGACGGGCATAAAGGCAATACACACAAGATAAATCTTTGAATGTTTTTCATTTTAGTATATTCCAGATCTTTGGTTTTTAATGTTGTTGTGGGCCCATAGACAAATTCGAACCAAGTAGCGGTGGCATTGTTTTGATCCGCGGTTGATTTTTGCGATCTCCGTATTGTATACATTTATATCCTTTTGAATATAATGAGTAATTTTTTCTCGTGGAAAAAAAAAAGTCATCATCATTATTTAAGTTCCCTTGTGATCATCCATAAAACTACTTTCACTTGGGTCAAATATGACATTTAACCTTAATCCATTTACATAAAACTAAAAACAAACCCAATAATAACAATTTAACTTCTCACCCAAATAATCCAATGATAAAACTCATAAACACTTTATTTTATTGATTTATTATATGAAAAGTGACCAACTAAATTCATCTAACAAAACCAAATTTATTTTATTCATTACTTATATGAAAAGTGACTAACCAAATTTATTTTGTTAACAAAACTAAATTTATTTTATTGATTTCTTATATGAAAAGTGTTAGTTTCTTTTGTTGACATGATAATTTTACTCTTGGCTTTTGCATAACCGTAGCCCACACCAAGAGCCAACGTTTAACTAGGGTTAAGTTAGTCATCCAAGTTCTCTAGTGGTACAAATAGGGTGGGGTGTTTGAGAGGATTACGGTAGGGTTTCCCTGAGGCTTCTTTCATTCACTCATTCATCGACAAATTCAGTAGCAGAAGGCGAAAAAAGAGTTAAAGAAGTAGAGCAAAACCATGGACAAAATATTCAGACCGCCCTACTCAGGGGACCCGGGAATCCTCCACTCTGGCAAAGAGATGTTCCACACCACAATTTGGGCTCCTGTTATCTTCTCCATCATGTCCATTTTCAATCCTTACTACCGGCAGTCTACAACGTAAGTCAAGTAACATACTCTCTTCCACTGTTTCATTTTTTTTTTCTTATTGGCGATTTCATATAGGGAAGAGTAGGTTCTCATTTCTTATCCCCAAAACTCTCTTGTCCTATTTCTTGTTTTGTTTCCGATTTCATGTTTCTAGTTTATGATTCAGATCATCCTGCATAGCAACATCCTTTAATAGAGAATATAATTTAATGAATCATTGCCTATAAGAAGGAAGCCAAAAGGACCTGAGAACCTTATTCGAAGCCATATTCCATAAAAGTTGACTCTAAACTTCTTATTGAGCATCTATATAATCTCTTGAGGTTTGGATATTGTCTAGAATTGATTGAAATTTCAAACTCTGGTTGTGAGAACGTGATTTGATAATCCTTCAACATTAACAATCATATATATTCCCTTGGCACCATAGTCAACCTACAAAGGGAAAATGAAAATTCCTTTGGCTTCCATGAACAATCTGCTTGCACTATCTATTTTCCTACAATACACATACATGTTAACGAGATCATTCTTCACAAAGATGACACAGCTTAATTTTGACAATAATAGTATGTGCATGGAATTGCTTTCCTTGTTCTATGGGTTTTGGGATTTTACATGCATCGAGGATGTTGGCATCTGTGATGTGTATTAAATCCTTAGTTGCCTACAAAGACAATAAAGCCCATTTTTTACACTTTTAGTACAAGTACCTGCTTATCCTACTCTAGTGTTTCTAAATTGGTATATGAATCAAGGGTACTTGAAAAAGTGGTGGAATCCAATTTAATGACATCATCCAACTGCGTCTTTTGATACCATTCGAGTGGCTTTTTCATCCATCCACAATTGACATATCTAGAACTCATTGCATTCCTTAACTAAAGAACATCTTTAGAATTTTCCAAGAACTCTTCTATCTTGGGCCATCCGGTTCTTTACAAATACTAAAGACATCATTTTCCCTTACACGGGCCATTAAGTTTTTGGGTCAACGGGCTCCTCCTATCATTACCATACATGAAAAAATCATTAAAAAATGGGTAACATAGCAGTTTTTTGTGATGCTATACCCCAAATGAGAAATCACCTTGAAAAAATTGTCAAATTTGGAAAAAAATCATCACATTGCGATGCCCCATAAAAAATGTTTTTTTTGTTCTCTCTCTTTTTCCCTGAAAAATTGTGCCAGAGTGGAAAAAACCGCTTGTGCTAATTTTGACCCTCTTGAAGTGCTAGAAAAATCCGTGCCACAATGGGAAAAGCCTGCTTATGCTGATTATGACCCTCTTAAATTGACCCTCTTCTCTTGGACCTTAGAAGATTATATAAGATGTGTTGCAATCCATAATGCATTATCTCAGTTGAATCATCACCATATGCTCTTGAAGAAACCCTAACCTTATTAATAGATTCAAAACTCCGTTGAATTACAATATCCTCATCAACCAAAGGGGTTCCCTTTGGCTTACGTGACCTCAACTCATTATGCTCCACAAAAAACTTTGGCTCTTGAACAACACCATTCATATCCAAACCAAAAACCCAATACAACTATGTACACACAATATCCTGCCAAGATTCTCGTGTGATCATTGATGAATTCTCTATTTTCCTTCCTCCAAACCCTACGAGGAAAAGGCAAGGGATAGTCAATGAAAACTTGACCATATAAATGACAATGCATTTGAAAGGGGATATTTCCACCAAAACTTGATTGTGCATAATACCCCCTACATTAATTTTCAATGACTCTGGTAGTCCCTCACCCACGTTTGGCTCCACTAGGATTCTTGCAATCCTCCATGCCGAGCTACTTTTAAAAGAAAAGTCCACATCAAGCATGACCTTAATGGCATTTTCAATGGATCTAAGGATTCTCTTCAATGAAAACTCCAAAGGAAGCCTCAAGAGATGAACCTAAATCAAAATCTTCCTTACCACTTCAGATCTCAAGTCGAAACACATAGACCAAGGCTTGAGGGCCAAATACGTCTTGCCCTAGTGCCATATGGCCCTCAAAACTTTATGGGCATTTGAATATGAATGGAACATGATTTCGATCTAGCCCTAATCCAAGGATGGAAAACCAACATTGAACCAATAACAGGAGGCCAAAACCTTTGAACCTGGAATTATTTTTTTAAATGTGTCTACCATACAACTTTTTGATTAGGGATTTACCTACATACCTAGACACTTGTTCAAGTCTCGGGGCTCCTCCAAGGACCATTTTCACCTTGTCTCGTTGAGTCTTCGTAATCACTTTTTTCTACCACCTATGCTTACGAGACTCATCTACATGCTAAGTAGGCTTCACCTCTAGGGAAAAACTACTTAGCTCAAATAGATTAAAAAAAATATGGCCCACAAAGCCCTTATTGTGCCATCCCAAAAATGGCAAAGTATATGGCTCATAGAATATTTTTGGAGGTAAAGAACAATGAGGTCCCCAAGGCGAGAGAGAAAGATTTCCCTTAACTCCATCTAACTTGAAAGGAGTTGCCAGACCAAAATCATTGCTCCCATCTGTTGTCGACTGACCTAGAACCACCATAAAATTTGTATCCATCGCAAGACCTACCAATGGACTATCCTTTCCCATACCAAAAGATAAACACGAAGTG
The DNA here is from genome assembly GCA_009831015.1 of Picea engelmannii. Lineage (NCBI taxonomy): Eukaryota > Viridiplantae > Streptophyta > Pinopsida > Pinales > Pinaceae > Picea > Picea engelmannii. Next base: position 145,544 of record ML794586.1, read on the forward strand.
GCTCGACTTGATACACCCAACACCTCACCTTCCCTACCCACCACACAATAAAAAACTAACGACTCATATAGGAGCCCCTTATCACATAAAGAGGCCTCCCATGATCCCCCTATCACACAAAGATACCTCTTATGCCCCCCTATATTTTTTGAATACTTAGTCGAAGTGTTATAGAAGAACTCTTGGCCTTGTAGTGGATCATTTGAATAATCTACCAACTCTTCACCATACTCCATCTCAAACTATTGTGACTTATATTGTGCTTTAGCTCCATTAAAGAATCAACATGCAAGAATTTATATCATCATTGACATGTGTTTACAATTAACTTCTTCAATATTACCATGGTAAACTAATACAAACACTACTAGAATGAAAACCTCAAATTTAACTTCGTCAGTCCCCAAGTCATTTTTTGGGTCTCTTCAACCTTGTATCCATGCATTCAAAGGCATAAACCTCTCATTGGATAGTTGCTCAAAGATTCAACATCAAATTTCTATATTTCTAAGCATATATTATCTAAGCACAATCTTCTATCTTGTAACACCATATCTATTGCAATGTAGCTACATTATACATGTTTCCACAACAATGATTAAAATTGTTCAAATATTAAAGTGCATTTTTGAGAAATCATTGCTTAAACATATATTTCAACCAGTGCTCCTTGAAAAAACAACAATTATCCAAGGTAAAACAATGTTGCAACTCAGACATTTGGTTTTGTAAACGTAACTTCCATGAAAAATCATGGTGCGGTATTTATGTATACAAAAATGCAAGTTAAAATTGTCGAAATGAAAGCTTTTGTAATTGATTTTTAGTGTGAAAGGTTGCATTCTCAAGCTTGAGATTTAAAACCATACACTTCAAATTATTTTAGATTCATATTGTTCACTATGATCTCCTTTCCATCTTTAAAAAAAACATGGTTGTGCACTACCATCAACATACATCTTGCACAAATGCTCAAAACTAACCCTTGTCCTTATTAACTTTGCATCTAAGTTTGAAGTTCTTTAAATTTATAGTAAATTTTCTTGTAGTTCTTAAAATTCGATGATAATAAAAGGTATAATTTCAATTGATCCAAAACTCCAATTGAATTTTTCACAATCTAAATCAATTTAAAATTAGACAAAACTCCTTAGAGACACATTGTTACACCATGCACAAACCTTGAATCACAATAAAACTCCCATACCTAAAATTTATGTTGGATTCTTATCAAATTTATAATTGAAAAGAAAATTCCCGTTATTACAAAAGTAACTTATTCCTCCAAACTTTAATGAAAATCTTAACTTATTCCTCCAAACTTTAATGAAGCTTAACCAAAAACTATTACATTGAAATGATATGACAAGTTCCATTATAAAATGAACATTAATGTACATATTTATCACATTTTATGGTTAACCACCAAAATTACATGGCCTTGATTATTTTAAATTTTTATTTTTATTTTTATTTTTACTTTTTAACTCCAATAACAACTCTCTTTAAGTACACCTTATGTTTTCAAATTAAGGGCAAAAACCAACTATAACCTTTTCTTTTTGTATTTTCAAGAAACTATGTTTAATAGGTAATATGGTCAAGGGGCTTTAACCAAAGGGTGGGGAATTTGTGCTTGCACTCTCCTCACCTGGGTTCAATTCTCCGATTTGCTAGTTGTGATAAGGTTAGAAGAATATACAACTCCCTTGTGGCCTCGATTCTTGGTGAGTCATATGTTTCCTGCTAGGCGTTGGCATTAGCTTAGGGTTTATAGTGGCAACTTGATTTCAATATGGGTCTCGCCTAAGTAATCCCACCAATTACTAATTCCCCTAGATTTAAAAAAAAAAAAAACATTGGGAAAACATTTTAAAACTTTAAATCAAAATAAATAAATAAAAAGAAAGTGATGAAATCCTTTTTCAAAGGAGACAAAATATATTACAATGTAGTGGTTAATTGGTAACAAAGACAATTATTATTAACCTCTATCCATGAATGTTAGTTAAGTCATCATCATTATTTAAGCTCCCTTGTGATCATCCATAATATGACATTTAACCTTAATCCAATTACATAAAACTAAAAACTAACCCAATAGTAACAATTTAACTTCTCACCCAGATAATCCAATGATAAAACTTATAAACAATTTATTTTATTGATTTATTATATGAAAAGTGACCAACCAAATTTATACAGCTAACAAAACCAAATTTATTTTATTGATTTTTTTCCACAGGAAATTTCTCTTTTATATTCATAAAAATATAAATAGTTTTCTTACATCTGTCCTTTCGACATAGGACCTTTAATCAAACACTATGAAGGCAACATACATAGCTAAGCATTGTGCTAAAAAACAAGATACCCTCAAGAAGCATCCAATACTCAATGATAATAGAACAAAAAACAAAAAGGGAGGAATATGTCCCTCAATACTTAGCAACAACACTATGACTAAATGTGTTGAATACTTTATAGCTAGACTTTGATAAAAATATCTCTGCATCAGTTAGAATAACTTTAAGTAATGAGTAGGACCCTCATTACCATTCTCCCACTGGGTATAAGCAATGCTTCCAGGTAGATTGGATAAGGCCAGCTTTGATAATCTGTCTGCCTCTTGATTCTCTTCTCTATATATATGAGTAAAGGAGATATTCCTGAAGAGTGGAAGTGTATCTATGATCCTTTCCTTCCAGTTTTCTAGTGCTACAGCCTGGAGTTCTCCCCTCTTATTTAGCCATTCGATAACTATATTGGAGTCCCCTAGCAAATGTAAGTATGAAATTGACAATCTTATGGCCAAAGTTAGAGAGGCCCAAACCCCCAATAGTTCAGCCCTTGTGTTTGTCCCTCGACCAAAGTTGAATGTCCACAAAAATGAAGTGTTACTGTTAATCATAATCTTACCTCCAACCCCGTTTTTTTCACCACATTGTTGTGCAGCCTTGTCAAACCAAGCAATGGCTCTATCGACCGGAAGATGCACATGTACAGTTCGAGGTAGAGTGTATTTTGCCTTAATTTCGTAACTATTTACTGCACTAATAGCTTTGTAAACTACCTTTTGTATTGAGGGAGAGCATGCCTCAAAGATTGTCAGATTTATTTCATTCCAAATGTACCAACAAAAAAAGGCAGGCAACGTAGGTAAAGTTGGATTCATCTTTGTCCAATTATCATAACATTCATTCACTGTTTGGCCAGTCCATCCACTAGGGAAATTTAGTGCAATTTTTACCCTGTTCCAAACTGAAATGGTGAATGGACAATTCAAAAATAGGTGCTTACTTGTCTCCCTTCTACCTTTGCATAGAAAACATATTCCTGGTCCCACCCATCCTCTTTTTTGGAGGTTTTTCCAGGTAAGAATCTTGTTTTCTGCTACCAGCCATGTAAATAACTTAATTTTTAAAGGGCAGCCCCATTTCCATATCTTTCTCCTCCAGCCACCCACTTTTGAATTCCATAGCTTTGTCGCAACTGCATTGTACACATTTTTAACCGTTAGATGTCATGTATTATCACCCCCTGTCCATAGTATAACATCTGGACGATCCTATAGATGTATGCCTGAGCTTATCAAAAGCTTTCTATACTTTTCCCATTCTGTGGCTAAGTCTCCCTCGAGCTTCAGAGCTGTATAGTCTAACCAGGTGGAGCAAAGAGTTCCCTGTAGTTGGTCACAACTCCCTTGGTAAAGCAGGTGAACGTTTTTTTTGGTTCAGTCTCTCAACTAACTCTTTTGTTAAAAACAAGTCCTTTCCTAAAACCAAGATGACATCTTTCCCAATAACTATAGACTGACCTGTGCCTAGATTCCAAGCAAGCCATTGTAAAACACGAGGTAAAGAATTGATTAAGTTTTTCCATGTCTGTGATCCATAATTCGACCTTGCAGAGGCCGATCTTAACCACGAATGGATTGATTCATGAGGCAAATAATTATCTTTTGTTGCTCTGTTCCATATTCCAGGTTTTGTCAAAACTCTCCATAAAGTATTTGATGCCAGAGCCTTGTAGAAAATGAATATATTTCTAAGCCCCCATCCACCATAAAGCTTTGACTTCAAAATTGATTCCCAATTACACAAATGACAACTTATGCTCTTCTTGTTGCCGGACCAAAGAAAGGAGAAAACCAAGTGTCTAATTTGATTTAGAATGGACATCGAAATGTGTGCTAAAGCTAGCCAATAAACGGGGAGACTTTCCAGGACTGCCTTTACAAGAACATACCTGCCTCCCAGAGATAACAACCTATTGCACTAGTGATTGATTCTGTGTTCGAATTTTTCAATAAGCCATTGCCAGTCCTCAGCTATATAGCTCTCTAGTTTTAGAAAGTACCCCAGATAATTAAAGCCACCAGATAGGTCTTTGAATTCAAAATTGAATAAAACATTTAACTTGTCTAGAGTTTCTTTTTGGACTCCCGTGTGGAGGAAGGTTGATTTTTGAATATTAATTCTTGACCCCAACACCCGACAGAAGATATTGAGAATTTTGCTTATCTCGATCCATTCAGACAACTTTTCACTTGACATAATAATCACATCGTCCACGAATAACAAATGTAAGATCCTTATTAGTCTAGAAACTTTAATCCCTGTCAGCACCCCCTCGGCTTGTCCTTTTTTAGCATAATGCTAAGTCCTTCCATCACAAGTATAAATAGGAAGGGCGACAATGGACAACCATGGCGTAGCCCTCGCTTGCTCTGAAATAATTTTGTCGCCTCCCCATTGATCAAAATAGCAAATATAGTATATGTTACGCATCCCATTACCCAATCAGTGGCTGCCAACCCAAATCCACATTGGAGGAGGATAAGCCTCAAGAAGTCCCAGTTAATGCAATCATATGCCTTCTTGAGATCCAGCTTTAGTATAATAGCTTGGAGTTTTTTTGTCTTTATGCTATGTAGGCACTCCTGTGCCATGCCAATAACATCTAAGATCTGCCTTCCCTTGAGGAAGCCCAATTGTTCCTCTGATAACACTCGGGAGAGGATAGGTCGAATTCTCTTTGCTATGATTTTTGCAATTATCTTATAGCATAGATTGCAAAGAGCGATCATGCGGTAATCAGAGAACGTGCTGGGGCGATTAACTTTAGGGATCAAAGCTATAAAATTAGAGTTTATCTATTTTATAACTTCACCTCTTAATCTTGACTCCTCCACAACATTGAGCAAATCCTGCCCAACCAACTCAAAATAGTGAAGAAAAAATTCTACAGTCCAGCCATCTGGCCCGAGAGTTTTATCCTTTGTGAAGCCTTTAAGAACCTCTAGAATTTCCTCCTTTGTGCATGGCTTTTCTAAGGATGAGACTTCCTCCTCCTTCACCATCCTAGGGAATAGCCTTACAGTAGCAACCTGGTCACCAATAATATTTGTTCCCATGGCCTGATAGAAGGATTTAAAATGGTTGATAGCAACATTCTTTATGTCCTCTTTTTTCGAATGGATCCTTCCCGCATCATCCTCAATCTCCCAAATGTGTTTTTTATTCCTTTGGAAGATGGCAAAACGATGGAAGAACTTTGTATTTTTATCTCTGCTAGTAATCCAGATTGCTCTGCTCTTCTGTCGCCATCGCTCCTCCTCCTTAAGGAGCTTCTTTTTGCGATCATCCTCCAATAACCTCACTTTATGCTCATAATCCTCAATATGCAATCCTTGTGCCTTCAGACAAAAGAGTTCATCTAAGTCGCCTTCGATTTTATCCATCTCTAAGCGGTCCCTGATTCGTTTTTCATTAGACCAGGCCTTTGCTAGTACTTTCAAAAAATCTAACCTCCCTACCAATCTTCTTTGCGCTCCCTCTGGAAGTTGTAGTGTTGTATCATTCCATACCTCATGCACCATAGTATCAAAGGAGGCATCACGTAACCATGCTGGATTTAACTTAAAAGGAGAAGCTTCCACAGATCGGTCTTCGCCCAACTGAAGAAAAATTGGAGCGTGATCAAATATAAAGGAGTATTCGACCCAAACTCGAAATCTACAAGAAGTAGTGAGGAAGTCCTTCGCCATGTAGAATCTGTCTAGTCTCTTTGATATTCCTTCATATCTGGACCTTCCATTTCTCCACGTCGGCACCACCTCAGCAGGGGCCACATCCACCAACTTGTTTTTTGTAAAAATCTCTTTAAAAAAACCCGCCAGAGAATCTACCTACACCGACTCTCCCCAAATATCCTATGAACTTGTCGTTAAGTTCAGATCACCTGGTAGAATCAAGTCATCAACAACTAGAAGACTCACTCTATCAACTTTTTCCCAGAATTTCTTGCACTCTTGGCAAGGTCCATAAACATTCAAAATAGACACCTTCCTTTTAGTCGCTAAGCTAGTACCTGACAAAAAAATGCCGCCACAACTTAGGACCGGTACTAAGTCAAAGCAGGTAGGGTCCCAAGCAACAAGAAGCCCACCAGACTTTCCAACAGAGCTTACATCACAAATCATCCACTCAGGCTTGAGCAAATACATGAAATTTCTTGCCTTATCCGCTTCCACCAATGTTTCTTGTAAGAAAATTACAATTGGACAAGTTTTAGCTAAGAATCTTCTCAAGGAGGATAGTTTTAGGGGTCCTCCCACCCCTTTAACATTGAGGGATAGAAGGATCATGACTTATCCCGTGCAAGGGATTTCATGCCTCTAAGCGCCCCTTGATCTAGAACAACAGACTGAATAGCAGAAGAAGAACCCACAAAACCCACTTTTTTACGAGCACTCCTTGTTTTAATAGGAGATAGCTCCAAACCCAAGCCCCGCGACCACGACGAATCTTTCCCAGGATTGTTCCCTACTCCCGAGGTATCAGAAAAAACCTCCCTTAGAGCTAGAGATAGTGACTAAATCCTTCCCCAGGTATGTCAGAATAGGAATGGAGCCAAAGTTTCCATTAATGGAAGGAACTAAGGAGGAGATCATTCTTTCCAGAGAATGATCGCTAATGGCCGGTTCAACATAACTTAGAGCAAAAAGGGAGTCCTCCTCATCTAAGGATACATGCAAAACAGGTGAACTCAAAACTTGTAGAGGAATTGGGTTCGGAGAGGTCACTGGCCGAATAATAGAGATAATAGGAGACGAAAGGACAGTGTCCAACACAGGTGGCTTACCAACCTCAGTCTGATGATCCGAGTCTGAATGAGCAAGACTATCTAAGTGGTCTCTCTCCCAAGCAGAAAGCGAATTATACAGCATAGGACATAAAGTTTAAGCTTACTAATGTATGTAGTAACCGTCGGTTCAGGGCTCTCCTCAATCCTTGAACCCGAAAAAACTCCCACGTCTAGAAGGTCCCGCAGGGGAGAGTAGTTGTTAACCATGTTATCCTCTAAGGAGTCCTCCTCAGATGGATCTCCAAAAAACTTAGTACAATCCTTTCGTAAGTGTCCTGTTCGTCGACAGATCGAACAATGAAAATGAAGACCCAGGTAATCCAACCGCTGGGCGAATAAATGGCCCCTCCACTCTATATCCAAGGTTTCCAGTAAACAATAAACCTGCATGAATGTCAACCTCGACAAGAACCTTTTCCATCCGTTTATCAGTAGCATGTAGAGTTTTTTCGTCCACCATTAAAAAGCACCCTAAAGCATTACATATCAACTCCAAAGCCTGTGTATTCCATAGTTGTAGTGGAAGCCCCAGAAGGAAAACCCAAAGGTGGCGAAAGCTGAAGTACTCCGTTACAGGGTCAAAGTTGATGCAGCACCGCTTCAACATCAAGCTTCCACCCCCATAGCCCCAAAACTTATCGAGGATACAAGCTGAGTCCTCTGGACTCTTAAAAATAAACCCTAACCAACTTCTAGGTAAGGTTAAAACCTCAGGTGAATAACCCAGAATAGGCTCCCAAGAACTCTTCATCCACTCTGACAACTTTTGTGTGCAATGAGCCCTGTAAGCTAACCTACCCACAAGAACGCAGAGTGCAAGGTTGCAGGCTTCTTCTAAGCCTACGTCCATACCCATAACTAAATGATGTTTTTTCCTCTTTGGCTTCCACACCCGCTGTGGGTGTTTGTATACACCTCGCTTATGACAGATAGGAACCTCCCATCGCTTTGTAAAACTAGTCACACAAGGTGAGTTAAAGTCTACCGACTAAGGTAAAACACCAGGTGCACCCTTTGCTAGTGCTCTCCTAACAGTTGATACACCCGTAGAGTCCTCCTTTTGCTTAGAATCTATCGACTACAGTGTACATGAAGCCGTCTCTCTACCAGACGAAAGGAAAATGCGAGTGTTAGAAGGAAAAGAAGACGAAGGCAACCCAGTAGCTGGATCATTTAAAACACAATTATTACTTGTCCTCTTGTAATAACTGTTGCATAGCTCGTCAACTGAAGCTAACAACCCCTGCCGTTCCCAATGTTCCATGTCCTCCCCTCCTAGGAGAGCCGTGACCTCACTTTCCATTAGGAAGGTTCAATACTCTCCTATGGTGCTGTCACCTTAGGGAAAGTCTGGAGAGATTGCCAAAATCCCTATCTCATCAAACGGGTGAAAAGCGAGATGGCCAGAGAAAATAAATAAGAGGTGACGTAAACTGCTTAAACAATAAGTAACAACATAACTAGCCACCCACTCCATTAATGAGAACTCAACTACTACATTAAAACACTCTAAAAAACTAGGAAAACGACAAGAGTAGTAAGACGACAGAGTAGCTAGCTAATGGTCGACGGTTCGAGCTGAAAACTGATGCAGGCTACCCATGCTAACGGAAAGAAACACGACCTGCATTTGAGCCTCTGACATAGATAATCCCTAGTCTAAACCTAAAACCCAGAGAGCCGCCATTAGACCTGCAACTCATTCATTTAGTCTTACTTATATGAAAAGTAACTAACCAAATTTATATTGCTAACAAAACTAAATTTATTTTATTTATTTCTTATATGAAAAGTGTTAGTTTCAAAACTAAATGGTAGCAGGCGACTCAAAGGTCACCATTGATTGGATAAATGACAAATCCAATTTGGATCTAAATTATCTCAGTCATTGGAAGGAAAAGATCAGAACTTTAAAGAAAGGCTATGAGTTGATAAATTTCATGCACATCCCCAGACAATTCAATAAAGAAGCGGACAGATTGTCCAATAAGGCCCTCAAGGAACCCTTCGGATGGTTATTTTATGAAAAAACTGATAAAGGATCTATTATTAGATCCGGGAAAATGCAAATCCTATAAAAAGGTTTTACATAGAAACAACATGCAAGTTTCAATATGTTTAAGCCACACAAAGTAACCAAAGAACTTCACAGATAAAATCTGTTATAGATGAAAGAGCATTCCTATTCATGGAAGTTACTTTTTATGTAATCTGAAAGTTTCATTTGATTCTAATAAGAATAACAGTGAAACTGTTTTTTTTCCGGTGGAAACAAATTAAATTTATTTTTATTGATATCTTATATGTAAAGTCTTAGTTTCTTTTGTTGAGACGATAATTTTGTTGTTGGCTTTTGCATAACCGTAGCCCACACCCCGAGCCAAAGCTTGACTAGGCTTAATTCAGTTATTCAAGTTCTCTAGTGGATAGGGTGGGGTGTTTGGGAGGATTACGGTAGGGTTTAATTCAGTCATTTAAGTTCTCTAGTGGATAGGGTGGGGTGTTTGGGAGGATTACGGTAGCGTTTCCGCTTCTTTCATTTACTCATTCATCGGCGAAGTTAGAACCTATGCGATCGAAGAACGACACGGATCACCCGATTCAGTTTCGATTCATCCGCGATTCAGTTTCGATTCATCGGCGAATTCAGTAGCAGCAGAAGAAGAAGAGTTAAAGAAGAAGAGGAAAACCATGGACAAAATATTCGGACCGGCCTACTCAGGGGACCCGGGAATCCCCCACTCTGGCAAAGAGATGTTCCACACCACAATTTGGGCTCCTGTTATCTTCTCCGTCGTGTCCATTTTCAATCCTTACTACTGGCAGTCTGCAACGGAAGTCAAGTAACATACTCTCTTCCACTGTTTTCATTTTTTTTCTTATTGGCGATTTCATATAGAGAAGAGTAGGTACTCGTTTCTTATCTCCAAAACTGTCTAGTCCTATTTCTCGTTCTGTTTCTAGTTTCTGCTTCAGATCATCCTGCATAGCAACATCCTTTATTAGAGAATATAATTTAATGAATCATTACCTATAGGAAGGAAGCCAGTAGGACCTGAGAACCTTATTCGAAGCTATATTCCATAAAAGCTCACTCTAACTAAGCTCATTCTAAACTTCTTATTGAGCATCCAGATAATCTCTTGAGGTTTGGGTATTGTCTAGACTTGATTGAATTTTCAAACTCTGGTTGTGAGAACGTGATTTGATAATCGTTCAACATTAACAATCAGATATATTCCCTTAGCACCATAGTCAACCTACAAAGGGAAAATGCAAATTCCTTTGGCTTCCATGAACAATCTGCTTGCACTATCTATTCTCCTACAATATGCATACATGTTAACAAGATCATTCTTCACAAAGATGCCACAGCTTAATTTCGACAGTAATAGTATGTGCATGAAACTGCTTTCCTTGTTCTATGGGTTTTTGGATTTTACATGCATCGAGGATGCTGGCATCTGTGATGTGTATTTCATCCTTCGCTGCCTACAAAAACACCGACTGAAGCCCATTTTTGACACTTTTAGTACGAGTACCTGCTTATCGTGCTCTAGTGTTTCTAAACTTGTATATGAACTAAGGGTACTTGAAAAAGTGGTGGAATCCAATTTAATGACATCATCCTACTGCATCTTTGGGTACTTGAAAAAGTGGTGGAATCCAATTTAATGACATCAATCCTACTGCATCTTTTGATACCATTCGAGTGGCTTTTTCATCCATCCGCAATTGTCATATCTATAACTCATTGCATCCTTAACTAAAGAACATCTTTAGAATTTTCCAAGAACTCTTCTATCTTGGGCCATCCAGTTCTTTACAAATACTAAAGACATCATTTTCCCTTACACGGGGCATTAAGTTTTTGGGTTAGCGGGCTCCTTCTATCATTACCATACATGAAAAAATCATTGGAAAATGGGTAACATAGCAGTTTTTTGTGATGCTAAACCCCAAATCAGAAATCACCTTGAAAAAATTGTGAATTTTGGAAAAAATCATCACATTGCGATGCCCCATAAAAATTGTTTTTTTTTTTCTCTTTCTTTTTCCCTCAATTATTGTGCCACAGTGGAAAAAATCGCTTGTGCTGATTTTGACCCTCTTGAAGTGCTAGAAAAAATCGTGCCACAATGGGAAAAACCCGCTTATGCTGATTTTGACCCTCTTAAATTGCCAATTTTTTTTTTTAACTCATTGGTCTTTGCTTCTGTTGGGGAATGAGAGTGAAGGCATTCTCAAACCATCATTCTCATCGCTATCAAAGTTTTTTTCTTATTGAAGCGGAGATTAATTCTCATTGTCCTACGGTTTTCATATTCTCAAATCCTAGTTATTTTTTCAAATTCCACCCTCTTAACTAGTTTTTTTTCCAGATTTTTGCAAGGTTTTCAGAGCGCATGTTGCTTGCCTCTTATTATCATTCTTCATGGCTCATAGAGTAATTTATAGGTCCTTTTTTTCTTAACTATGCTGTATTTTTTGTTGTTTTGAAATTCTAGTAGTCTTTGATGTTCATTTTCTTCAATTTATTTTTCCCTAGGTTTGAAGTTGGAAGTTGAGTATTGTCTTGCCAATATGTCAAAGGCTTTGTCCCCATTTTGGCAGTATGGCGAACCTAAAAATGGGACAAACTGACAAAGATTGACTTGTCATTGTGTGGGTAATGCATGAGTGTAAGATTCTCAAGTGGTTTTGTGTGGAATACTTCAAGTTTTTGGTTTTCTGGTTGAGGTGTTTTGTCAAACAATTTTCCCCTGTAGCTTCCTTGATCTTATATTGGGGTTTAATATCAAGTTTTATAGCACAAATAGTTTGCAAAAAAGGAAGTGAACCTAAAGTCTTTTCTCCAATTATCTCATATTAGCCAATTAACTTATATTTCCTTGCTTGCCAATGTCACTTTTTCTAATTTGACTTTAGCATTCTTAATGACATATTTTGGCCACATTAGTCCCCTTTTAGATGAGACTATAGCCTAGGGGGGACAACTAGGCTACTAAGTCCTCAAGTACCTTGGTCATATGGAAGGGGATCTTACAATCTCCCCTTCTGGAAATTGCCTGCCCACAAGCAATTCCGAATCAAAGTGCTGCAAGACTTGTTCACCTTCCCAAGAAGCATCCTCAATCGACAAATTCTTCCACTTAATCAGATATTCCTGTTTCTCAATTTTTTCTCCCTAACCTCCAAGGCGTCTTCAAGAATTAGAATCAATTGGCCCTCCTCATCAAGTGGGGGAAGCTTCTTTGTAACTGTCACCTATTGACCCAATGCCTTCTTCAAGCATGACACATGGAATACATTATGGATTTTTCTCCCTGGTGACAATTCAATCTCATATGCTACTTCCCCAACTCTTCTACTCACCCTATATGGGCCATAGAAACGAGGCTTGAGTTTCTCCACGCCATTTCTCTTGATAGACGACTGGCGATATGGCTATAGCCTTAAATAGACCAAGTCTCTAACTTCAAAGCCGCACTCCACCCTGTTTTTATTTGCATAGATCTTTTGTTGGTTCTGAGCCTTCTGCAAATGATCTTTAAGCTCCCTAAGTATCTCTTGAATTTCTTGTATTCGGTCCTTAGCCATAGGAGCCCTGCTGTCCCCAAGCACAACCTACATGAAAGTGAGTGAATCATAGCCATATAGTGCCTTGAAGGGTGTCATGCCAATGGACCTGTGATGGGTAGTGTTATAACAATACTCCCCTAGATGAAGCCATTTGGACCATGCTTTCTGTTGTCTTGCCACATAATTCTTGAGATATCCTTCCACCCATTTATTGACTATTTATGTTTGTCCATCAGTCTGTGGGTGGTAGCTCATACTAGGGGTCAACTAGGTGCCCACAAGTCTAAATAAATCCTACCAGAAAATGCTCATGAACTTGCTATCCCTGTCACTCACAATAGTTTTGGGTAAGCCATGCAATCTGAAAACTTCTTTGAAGAACAATTCTGCTACTTGAGATGCGCTATACTCCATGGATATGGCAAAGAAATGTGCAAACTTGGTCAAGCGATCCACAACTACAAAAATGCCATCCTTGCCTTGCACTTTAGGAAAACCTGTGATGAAATCCATGGATATGCTTTTCCATTTATATGCTGGGATGGGAAGTGGCTGCAACAAACCTGCTGGATGGGTATGCTCAACCTTGTTTTGCTAAAAAGTTGTGCATTCTCTAACATAGCGCATAACATCCTCCTTGAGGTTCTTCCATGCAAACCTCTCTCTAATCTGCTTGTAAGTCTTGAGGAACCTTTGGTGCCCTGCTGTGAAATTTCGAGCTTAGATTCAGAATGCAATGGACTTTTAATTTTCTTCAATATAATGTGCAGATCTGAAAACTTAAATGATAAATAAAGTGGAAACTGAAATCTGTAAAGCGGTAGTAGACAATGCACAAAATTGGAGTCACACAATAACACAGGAATTTATCCTGGGGAAATCCAAAGAGGGAGAAAACCCCAACAAACAATCTTCCTTATCAACAAATAAATGAATGATCAATTTGATTACAATATCACCATGAGAATGTGCTTTAAAATGATATTGCTAGAGTGTGAGTGCCCTGTTGTGCTACCTGTTGCCTGCAAAAGTATCTATTTGCCGCTTGCAAAGGTATCTATCAACTGCTTGCAAAAGTATCCTTCTTCTCCTCTCCCTTACGCTGCATAGAAGAAGTGAATAATGAAGAGAGTAGCTCTCTGTATATCCTAGGCGTAGAAGAGAGATGAGTGAACTCAACTTAGAACATGATGCATGACATAACAACTCGCCTTTAGACTTGACTCTTCAACTCAACTCATATGATGAATTTCCCTTGCTATATATGCCAAATCTGACCCCAAAACAATGGATCTCTAATCCCAAGTGCTCCCTCCTTCAGTAAATTCGCCCAATTTTGATAATAAATAATTATGGGGAATGAAAACCACCAAGAGTGTCAAGAAAGATCACTCCAATGATGACAAATGTACCCAAGTATAGATCTCCTCCAAATCCAACCACTAGAAGCCAAATCGAACTCTCTAAGATTGGAGAGTGCGCCTTTCCTGCAGAAAACCCTTGAATGGTGTGCCCCACTTCACAAATGATAGCTGAGAAGGATCTGATCTGAATAGAATGGTGAGGGTGGAATCTTTCACCACCTTGGCCAAACTTGGACCAGGAAAGGAGGGATCTTTCACCTCCGTGTCGATCTCTAGGGTTTGTCTAGTCAAAACCCTCAAAACACTCAAGCTACAAGAGCTCAAAGTTGCAAATGGAAATGATCAAGAATGAGGAAGTGAAGCGCCCTCATCCTCTTTTATACTCCAGCTTCTAATTCTTCACTTAAATTATTAATTGGCTTTCTAAAGTCTTTTCTTCAATTATCTCATATTAGCGAATTAACTTATATTTCCTTGTTTTCCAATGTCACTTTTTCTAATTTGACTTTAGCATTCTTAATGACATATTTTGACCACCTTAGTCCCCTTTAGATGAGACTATAGCCTAGGGAGAACAACTAGGCTACTAGGTCCTCAAGTACCTTGGTCATATGGAAGGGAATCTTACAATGAGACTCATAGGGCATGAGGTTGGGGTTTGTAGTAAGTCATCACCAGAGGTTATGTGAGTTGTCCACAAAGCTATTTATGAAAAGGATAAAAATAGGGAAGAGGCAACCACTCTCAAAGTTGAACTTGTCATCAGTGGAGTGGTTAGATCCTCAAGAACCACAAGCATATTTGGGACTCAAGGCAGTGAGAGGGACTTCACAGGTTCACCTTTCGTGAGAACCTCACCTTTCTTTGTTAAAAGAATTGGAGATGAGGCACAACCTTCCATTTGGTCAATGGCTAAAAAAGAAGCAAGAAGTACACGGGGTTGTGGGGGAGTGTCTTTTTTAGAGCAACACCCATTTTTCTAGTGAATTTGTGATGCTATAGCTATTGTTGGCCCAAGTTATAATTTCCCTACTTACGAGGAGTTGTAGGGGCCAATTCTTCATATGGAAAAGAATGATATCAATACTAGACTGGAGGACCTAAAGAAGTCACGGGAGGCCACTAGATGCAAAGTGATGTCCAGTGGTTGGAAAAATGGAAAGGGTAGGACTCTTAGGTACATTGGCCCAGGGGAAAAATATTTAAATCCATTGATGCATCAATGCATGTTAAAGATACAACGTTGTTGTGTGAATTGTTGGATGGGTTTATCCAAGAGATTGGTGTGTAAATAATATCAAATAATACAATTAATTATTTTATTCGAAATTGATCCAAACAAAATCGATGGTTGTAAGACTCAGTACCCACAAGTAATTTGATAGTTAATGAGGGTTGAAAGAAAAAGAAGAGACGATGCAAGCATAATGAAACTAAATGAAGGAAATGAAGAAAAAAAAGAATTGAATGAGAAAAGGACGAAATAGGAGAAAAGAAAGCTAGGGAATGGGAAATGAAAGGACAAGAATGTCTGGCCTTTCATTTACCCCATCACTGCCTATATCTTCTTGCAATTCGACTCATAAAAGGCATTTTGGTAGAGAAGAGAGGATGCTAAAGAGAAGTTGGCTATATAAACTACTGAATGGTCGAGGGAGCTACAATCCTGCATTGTAATCCTGCAATTGTTGAAAATAAAGACTAAGCAACCATTTGACACTAGTTTTCTTGTTTGGGTTTCTAGGGTTATACCAAGAACATAAGCCTTGGAGTCATTCTTAAGAATAGAGATCTTTGTATAACTTTGAGACTAGAGACTAGATTTCATTTCTGCAAACGTGAGAGCTATAAGTCCCGGGTTTATGTATCATATTGGTATCCAAGCAATTGAATCCTTCACTGTGGTGCAGCTGCCAAAACTTTGAAGAGAAACAAATGAAGCATGGGTAAAGCACAAAAGAGAGAAACGTTGGAAGACTTGCGGGCTAGTAATCTGTATCTCCAAGAGGAGAATCGACGATTAAAGGAATAGGAACAAATGTTTGACTGGAGGATAGCATGGCTGGAAAAAGACCATGAGACCTCTACAAAATTGTTGCCTTTGCTAAATAATCGTTTTGTTGAGTGCTAAGACTCCCTCATTGTTGTTATGGCATATTGTAACAAGAGCAAAGTTTAGCTTGTGCAGTTGGGATAAAAGGTTATTCAGCTGGATAATTGGCAAGAGGAGAGGTTCACTTAGATGATGTGTCAATTGCACCAAGAATTAGCAGAGAAGGAAGAAGCACTGGCCAAGCTACATGAAGCTGTACAAGAGATCAAGGAAGCAAGGCGACCATGCATTGCTACCGCAAAAGCTATCACCATGATTGAGACAAACATGGTAAGCTCATCTTCACACCTTTCTCATTAGCATTTTGGTGATTTTGAAAAACACACCAGAGGCATTGGTTCCAAGCTATTAAGATATATGGGCTACAATGGTCAAGGGCTAGACAAGAGAAGTCAAGGCATTATAACCCCCATTGTAGTTGAAGTGAGGGTTAATCATGAAGGCCTAGGTTTTGGTGGCACAGATGAAAAGGCCATTGCCACCAAGATCACTTTTGTGAAGGCGAAAGATGTTGTAGATTTAGGTTGCTCATAAAAAAAAGAGCAACAACAAGTGAAGATGACAAAACACTACCACTTCATCCTTCTTGTGGCGGATTGTAGAAGGAAAGTTCAGAGATGCAGTTTGCATTAGCACTTACAAGAAGTTACAAGCTAATCAGTTGAAGCAAAAAGAAGAAAACCAAGAGGTATGCATCAAGCAAGACAACCCTTGCTTGTCACTGTTGCAAGAAGAAAAGCCATAGCGCTGCTAGCTATTGGTTTTTCGAGTCATGCTCCTTTTGTGAGAAGAAAGGCCATCTTTAGGCATCTTGTTGGGAGAAGCAAGCCACATGCTACAAGCCTAGATGTTTTCAGAGGAAGAATGGCAAGAAGACTTCCCTGATACAACAACAAACTCAGAGGCAACATGGAGAAAAGGAGTATGAAAAGTAGTCCGTGCAACACCAAGAATTTTTGCTAGCTTTGTAAGATAAACAAACATTGGGAAGCAAAGTGTTGGAGGCTTCATCTAGAGCTTCATCCCAAGAATCACACAATCAAGAGAAGAGTGCAGAGAGTGAAGACTAAAGGGGATGAAGATCACCCTGCATCTCCAACACAAGGAGTAGAAACTGTTTAGGGAGTTATAGCATCATAGGAGGTTAGCGTCACCAGGGAAGTGGACATGAGGTTGATGCCAACGTCAAAGGCAGTCTTGATCCCTTCAATATTGCAATAGAATATTCCCTTGTTGAAGATGTGTTGGAGATTGGTGCATGGAGGTCATTGGCATTGGGGGTTCCTTGAAACTCCATGACAATCAACAGGGAAGTAGAATGTTGGAAAACTTAGGTTTCACCAAGTTGTTTGTTAGCCATTTCTTGCACTGTTCGTATCTTGAGGCATTCCCTTAGCCATTTCTTGCACTGTTCGTATCTCGAGGCATTCCCTTCTCCTTAAGGCTGTAGGTATTGATGTCACCTATGGCTAGACATTGCATGTTTTGTCAACTATTGTGGGCAGAAGAAGGTGCTATGATTGAGTGCAAAGGATGTCATTCAATTGATGGTGTTTCAAAGTTAGGGTGTTATGTAAACATGTGCAAACAACATAATTGTTTCCATGTTGGAAAATAATTGAACTCAACAAGAGGACAATCCATGCTTCCTTTTGTGGATTTGTTGTGTGATGGCATCTTGTAATTGGACAAAAAAATCACTATTTGATCTGAAATCGGGGTAACACTGATACCAAACTTGACTTGGTTCTAGGCCACTTAATGAAGGTCAGATTTACAATTACGGATCTATTGAACTTGATTGCATTAAAGGTGAAAATATGTGCTTATGAAGGCTTAAATCCAAATTGAATATAAACTTGGTGAATGTGGTGTTAATCTCATAATTCATTACTTAATGCATTTAATAATCATAATTGCGGAAATAAAATATGCATAAGAAAACATGAGACAAAAGATAAACACATGAGGCAAGAGATCATCGAGTTGTTAACGGAGTTCACCGGAACCTTCTAGCTATGTCTCCGGATTCACTTGGAATACGAATCGCTTGATTATCCCTCTTTTGACAGGGCTGAAATCTTCTCACAAAATGTGGCACATGCTCAAAGGCTCTCACATAAGTGACATTTCTTTAGACACCGGAAGGATTACATTCTCCCAAATGGAGGGGGCTCAACTCTCCCAAGAAAGTGGCTTACAAACCACAAGCATGATTGCTTGTTTCTCTCCTCAAAGAGTTCTTCAAAATATCCTCCAAAAAAGGCCACCTTAAATCTCTCCCAATAAGGAGTTTAAATAGTTTCCTTAGTCTCCATAATCCAAGGAGACACGATCCACAAATTCAGGATCTCATAACCACTCAAGGACAAAAATGAGAAAGCATCTCAACCAACTCATGAGACCCTTAACTTCCTCCTTGAGACCAGGAAACCACGTGTAATAAAGCGAGGAAGAGTCCAAACCAACTCATGAGACCCTTAACTTCCTCCTTAAGACTAGGAAAATAATTTCCCCTTAAAATTAGGAAACTGATTTGTGAGTTGGATTCTCAAAACTAATTTCCCTTTTTACAATTAAATGAATATTACGTGAGATTCTCAAACTCACTTCAAGCATTAATCATTTTTCCAATGTGCATGACTAATACATGAGTTTCTCATACTCATTTTAAGTATTAATCATTTTTACGATTTAATTAATTCATTCATTAGCTTTAATTATTCTTTGCCACCTATTATCAAACTTTTTTTAATGATTTATCCCATGGTGTGCAAAATAGGAATTTTCCATGTGGAGATCCTCCTGGATCAAACCTCCCCACAAAAGCACTTTTGGTTCTCCAAAAGTATAGAGGGGAACTGTAACTTGAATATCCGCAACCAGCTTCTAGGAAGAGTCTTACACTCCACGATGCACTTCCCCACTGCTCGATCTGCATAACAAATGTCTTTGATAGGCTGCACCCTTCTTCTCCTTCATCTTTGTACTTCAGAATGAGGATGTGGATGCCAACACTTGCACCAATGCAAATTTGTAGTTGATTCCTTGATCTGCATAACAAATGTCTCTGAAAGGCTGTACCCTTCTTCTCCTTCATCTTTGTACGTTAGAATGAGGATGTCGATGTCGACTCTTGCATCAATGCAAATCTGTAGCTGACCATACATGGTCACAGTTTCAAAGCAATACCATATTTGCCAAGAGTTGATAGAACACTCATAGACAAGTTTACAATGATTGCCAAATAGGCCTTCTGCAAAATAATGCTTCTCACTCAACAATGGCTACAAGACTGATTACAATGATGCTAACAAGGCTTTAACAAGGTTTAGGCATAGAACAAAATGCCTTTCACTCTCATCATCACTTTCAAGAGTGGCTAATTACAACCTTTTAAATCATTAACATTAAGGCGAATACTCCCAAATGTGCACTAGTGGGAAACTCTATGGTTTTTAAACCCCCCATTACAAACATGTGCAACATAATAAATAAGGAAAATGCCACCATCATCACACTTGTCTTGCAATTCTAAGAATTTTGACTGTAAGCATGACTACTTTCTGTCGAAGTGTCAAAATGGCCTCTTATCACACCATCTCGATTTGCATGTAAGACTCAAACAATGAATTTCTTGCAATAATTCAGATCTTGCTGCCCTGCTGCAACACTCAAAGATCACCAGAATTTGCAACATACATTCATCCTTTTGCAATTTCCAAAAAGAGGCAAAAACCATAAGTGCATAAAACTTACATTGGTTTCCATGCCAAGGTGCTCAACTTGCTGCTCAAATCTCAGTAGGCACAACACCAGCAGGTTCCTCCCGTCATTTTGTAACTTTGATTTTTGAGGTATTTTTGAGCTCCATGGCTTAGCTACTAGAAAAAGGCCTAAAATATCACTATGTTCCATGAATAAGTGAAAATCTCATCACTATTACAAATGTGCCCTTCTAAGGGGTCTTAGAAGCAACAAGAGGTTTACAATAATAGCCACTATCAACTAACTCAAAAAGTCTACCCATCCTTTCAGTCATCAAGACGAATAGGTTCTGCCTCTCGAGCTGTCTCTTTTGTTGTAGCTGGCCTTCCTCCTGTAGCTGGCTTCCTTTCTGAGTTGTTCGTCGGCTAGTTCCTTCATAGGTGCTTGCCCAACTTTGTCTTGCTTGGGACGCAACTTTGGATGGAGTGTCGAACATGTGGCTTCTTGATGTCCACCCTTGTTGCAATGGGTGCAACGGTTCTTCTTAACCCATGTTTCATGCCCTTCTTTTTCTCCTGATGTGGAGAAGGGTCTTCATGTCTTGGCTTCTTCTTGGTTGCCATAACCTTCATGTACAAAGCCATTCTTTTCCAACACTTGGCAGTAGCATGGCTATTCAAACCACAAAATGTACATGCTTTTCTATGCCATAAACTTTGCTTTACATTGCCAATTTGCTTGTAATCAAAAGGAACATTTGAATAATGAAACTTTTTATACCTTGCTTGGTTGTCTCTGGTGTAGGCCTGGTGAGGAGAACTTGCATGAGCTCCCCTTTATAATGCTCATCTCCCTTTGGAGATGACTCGTAATCACGATCATCAGAAAGGTATGATGTGCTCTTAGCCTGCACTGATTCAGACTTGTCACTTGAGGACTCTCTTCCTTCTGTGGTTTTGGAGCATTCTCCAACTTCCTTTTTGACATAGTCCAATCCTGCATATCGAGGTATTTCCACCACTTCGATGGGATTCACATTGTCTTGGCCATTGGCTCCAAGGCCTCCTTCGTCATATCCCATTTTCTTCATTAGCTTCAAGCCAATGCCTGTAGTGTGTTTTTTAAAAGTACCAAAATCATCATCATGAGGAGAAGAACATGAAACTGAAGAAACACTGTTTACCTTAGTTACCGTTTCTGGATCAGGTGTGGGGGATGGCTTTGCTAAGCCTTCATCACCTTGCAACTTTGTCAAAGCCTCTTCCGTGGCTTGTAATTGAAGTCGCAATCTCTGATTCTCTTCTTCTGCATCTCGCAACATCTTCTTCAACTTGACATTCTCTGCTTGAATGCTTTGGTTGATTTCTTGTAGCTCATTGAGCCATGCATTCTCCGATGCCTTACCCATGGTTGTCTTCCACAAATGCCTTCAAATCTGCACTTCCAAACTGTAATTGGAGCAAAATAGGAGATTCTGACGTAAAGATGTCAACCCTTCAAATAGCCCCTCTGAATGGCTTGAATTACACTCAAAGAAATTGTTCTGTAGACCCCCTTATTCAATTTCAGGGTGGTCCGACAAACAACTTGTTACAATAACATAAAACAATGTTTTATTTCAAATAACATAAGCTATGTTAAAGTATTAAATGAATACTTCCAAATGCTTTATGTATATCACTAAAATTAAATTAAGAGGTGATATCTTTGTCTTTATATGCACCATAAGTGCCTCTAGCTGCAATTCTTTTCATAACTTTTGTTACAAGTGAGGAAATTAAACACTGTCGAAGAATCATTTGAGCTCTTGAAGAGATCTTTCTTTTGATATAAAATACTTGCTTTCTTTTACCGTGGAGGGAGAAAATGCTTCTTGAAACATAAGGGGTGCGTGAGTGTATTGCCTGCAGAAGTATATGACTTCAAACAACGATATCTCATAAATTAGAAGACGAAATAGAATTCCGTAAAATACCCATTTGAGATAACAGAAAATCCTTCGAAATGAGCTACCATAGGCCCTCCGAATTGCTCTGTAGCGGTCATGGCATCTGTTTGAAGTTTGCAGCGACTGTTTTTCTCTTTTTGGGCGAATTGTTTCAGTGCAGTTTTCTCTTTCCATGCTGATTTTTGTAGTCGATTTTTAGAGGGCTTTTATCCGCCTCTGAAAGAGCTTTCCAACGCCCCATCATTTGCTCAAATCAATTGTGTGTGCTGCCCGCAATCTGCATTTCAGTGACTGCATATCCTGTGATTGTACAAAATCCGGTTCTTACGGGATGGATATCTTCTAAATAGAGATGAATATTGAGAAAACAAAAATACCCTTTGGTGCGCCTTGGAATCTAGTTTCCAACGCAACTAAAATTGTTAAAAACGGATAAATATTGAGAGAGAAATCTAAATTTTACTAGCAGCCCCTCCAAAATCAGTAAATTCCCTCTTCAATGATGTTTTCAACACCTGCAATCCCTGTCAATCCTGCTCTGATACCACTTGATCTGAAACCGGGGTGACACTGATACCAAACTTGACTTGGTTCTAGGGCACTTAATGAAGGTCATATTTACAATTACGGTTCTATTGAACTTGATTGCATCAAAGGTGAAAAGATGTGCTTATGAAGGCTTGAATCCAAATTGAATATAAACTTGGTGAATGTGGTGTTAATCTCATAATCTATTACTTAATGCATTTAATAATCATAATTGCGGAAATAAAATATGCATAAGAAAACATGAGACAAAAGATCAACACATGAGGCAAGAGATCATCGAGTTGTTAACGGAGTTCATTAGAATTTTCTAGCTACATCTCCGGATCCGCTTGGAATACGAATCACTTGATTATCCTTCCTTTGACAGGGCTGAAATCTTCTCACAAAATGTGGCACATACTCCAAGGCTCTCACATAAGTGACATTTCTTCAGACACCAGAAGGACTACATTCTCCCCAATGGAGGGGGCTGAACTCTCCCAATGAAGGGGCTTACAAACCACAAGCATGATTGCTTGTTTCTCTCTTCAAAGAGCTCTCCAAAATAGCCTCCAAAAAAATCCCCGTTAAATCACTCCCAGTAAGGAGTTTAAATAGTTTCCTTAGTCTCCATAAACCAAGGAGACAAGATCCACAAATTTAGGATCTCATAACCACTCAAATGAGAAAGCATCTCAACCAACTCATGAGACCCTTAAGTTCCTCCTTGAGACTAGGAAACCACTTGTAATAAAGGGAGGAAGAGTCCAAACCAACTCATGAGACCCTTAACTTCCTCCTTAAGACTAGGAAACTAATTTCCCCTTAAAATTATGAAACTAATTTGTGAGTTGGATTCTCAAAACTAATTTCCCTTTTTAAAATTAAATGAATAATATGTGAGATTCTCAAACTCACTTCAAGCATTAATCATTTTTCCAATGTGCATGACTAATACATGAGTTTCTCATATTCATTTTAAATATTAATCATTTTTACAATTTAATTAATTCATTCATGAGCATTAATTATTCTTTGCCACCTATTATCAAACATTTCTTAATGATTTATCCCATGGTGTGCAAAGTAGGAATTTTCCATGTGGAGATCCTCCTTGATCGCTATTGAATGAGTGTTGACCAGAATTTGACTTGGCTTCCATTGGTTGCCAAGATAGATCTCCTGCAAGTCTGAGAATGAAAGAGACTTGCACGCTTAAGAAGGGAATGGATTTTGATTGACGATCTCAGCCTAATGTTGAGATTGCTGAGTATAATGCTTAGAGTAGAGAATCAATGAGAAGACTTTTGCACTGTGGGGACAAGTGGATCTAGGAACCAGGTGTTGTTATTTTACTTATGCAGCTACCAATTACGGTCCTTTATTACAATCATCTAGCACATTAGCTGCATATATAAGATCACTGAAAGAGATACAATCACAGAAACAAGAGAGACACAAAGATTATCCTGGGAAACCCTCTACGGGGAGAAAACCCAACAAACTTTCTCAATATAGATTAGCCAACCAAGAACAATGCTTCTCTCTCAAGAGAGAACTAATAAAGCAGAAGATCCTACTCTACTCCTTCACTAGGAAGAGTAGCGCACCACCTAACCAAGAGATACCAAGAGATAGACCAAAACCCTTCTACGACGTCACCCCCAGTTGCAGCAGCTACTCCTCCAAGACTTGCGCACTTTTCTTTCTTGTTGCAGAGCTCATTGAGTGAGTGAGTAAGTGAGGCATTGGCCCTCCTTATAAATAGTAGTCTGGCCTGCCTAAATTAGGGTCTGTTCCGACCTGTCGATTTACCCAATTAAATTGCATTTAATTGTCAAGGCACAATAGGGCCGACTTTTACAAAGGCACAATAGGGCCATATTAATAAGTATAATATAATAACATTCTTTAAGGTTTGTCTTGGTCAAATACAATAAGGACATATTCCGAAGCTACTCAATCTTCAACACTCCCTCTTAACAAGGAAGATATTCTTCTTGTCACGGTTATCATCACTGCTTCTGCGCTTTTGCATACTTGGTCATGTTCTTGTTGTCAATCACGGATCTATATATCATAGGAAGTTCTGCACTTTCACTGGAATAATGTACCGGCCTGCGTTGGGGTAGCGTACCAGTTTGCGTTTGGGTTACCAACCTGCGCTGGGGTAGTGTAAAAACTTGCGTTGGGGTAGCTCATCACTTCCCTCTACCGGGGATCGCATCTCCTCCCTTTGTTGGGGATCGCATCTCCTCCCTCTGCTGGGGATCGCATCACCTCCCTCTACTGGTGATCTCATCACCTCCCTCTCTTGGGGAACACATCACTTCTCGTTACTGGGGAACACATCACTTCTCGCTACTGGTGAAGTCTTTCTTAATCACTCCAAGCTTGTCTCTGAAATATTTGAACTTGACTCTGGACAGGGGCTTGGTTAACACATCTGCTACCTATTCATCGGTGGCAATATACTGGAGTCTTACTGCTCCTTTCTGTACTATGTCCCGGACATAGTGGTATTTGATCTTGATATGCTTGGACTTGTCATGACACTCTGGGTTCACTGACAACTTTATGCAACTCTGGTTGTTATAAAGGATAAAGGTTTCCTTCAACTCGAGATCAAACAATTCTGCGATAACTTTTGAAGTCACACTGCTTCGCCACAAGTTGACCATGCTGCCACCTACTATGCTTCTACGAAACTGAGTGACGAGATCATAGCTGATCTTATACTAAAGCAACATCCGGATGTACTTTTCTGGTCTGTGACACTGCCTGCCCAATCTGAATCTGTGTAGCCCTGTAAATCTTATCTCATAATCCGAGATATATCTGGGTCCATAATCGATTTGTACCCTTTAGGTACCTCATCACATATTTTGCCATAGTCAAGTGAATATGTCTTTCACTGCAAAACATATATCTGTCCTCATGTTATTTGAACCAAATTTTCTCATCACATTGTACCAACTTGGTACATTTGCTCAGCTGCAAATCAATCTACACAATCATGTGCTAGCTCTATGTGCTTTCTGCAAAGCACTATCTGTCTCACTGCCTGAGAGTATGCCCTCTACTTTCTCTGCAACTGTTCCTTTTGGAATTGGGAATCTCCACCTGCAGCTGCTTTTTTTGAAACAGAGAATGCTTGCTCCATTCTCACTGTAGTTGTTGAACTCTGAGAGTAGATCCTCTACTCCACTACGATAACAAATTCATTTTCTCCCTCTGAATCTCATACTACATCGACTTCTTTTAATGGATCATGGTTGTTCTATATATACTTCTTCTGATTACTGGAGAAAGTGTCTCGTCATAGTTTTCTCCCTCTTACTGGTAGAATCCTCTGGACACAAATCATGCTTTGTACATCTTTATATTGTTATCTGCAACATGCTTGATCTGTTAGATCAATCTTGGAAGCCACCACTGACTTCCCTTCTGGTCTCAAGGAAAAATCCATATCCCAGTCCTTCTGACTGGCTTCCTCCTCCGTCACTGAAAAAGGGAAACTTCCCAAGAGATTTCACATCTCCTAGAAGTTTCTGAAGCTACGATCTAGTCTTCTCAACTTATGGCATCTTTTTGTCAGTCCTGGAAGATGTCTTCATCTGATCTTCTCTGAGATCAGGGTCACTCTAAGTCTCCATGCTCCCTCTGAGTCTATATAATCTTCGGATCCTTTTGCTCCCTCTGATATGGCACATCAAAGCTATATGGCTTTGTATCCTGCAAAGTGTCATGGGACCATGCTGGTCTCTTCCTGATTACTGCATTGATTCTGGGTAGGTCCTTCTGACTCTACTAACTCTTCCTGATGATCTGAAGAGTGATCAATCTGCATCATCTGGCACTGGGGGTAACTCAATCTCAATTACAGAGATTGTCATGCCTGCTCTCACTGAGCCTTGATTTCTTCCGAGTTTACAATAACCTTAGAGTCTTTGTAGGATATACTTGGTGTTAGATACCAAGTCTTAATATGAAAAGCTGAGTCGGACTTCAAACGAATTCTGCTTCCTGTCAAGATGGCTTCATCATCCATTGACTAGGTCTTCTCATCGGGAAACTACAAAACACTGTGAGTTCTATTATAATGTGCTCGTTTTACCATAGACAATGTCACATCATTGTCACCCAACCATAGGCATTTACATATGCCACCCTCGAGCACAGAAACTATTTCTTAATTTTAAATGAGACCTTGTTGGATTCCCGTACCAGGGATAATGATCCAACAAGCTAAGATAAGAAATGCATAAGATCTAATGTTAATAAACTTTAAAACTGAAATCAAATATGAAGGGTGCATACNCACAGAAACTATTTCTTAATTTTAAATGAGACCTTGTTGGATTCCCGTACCAGGGATAATGATCCAACAAGCTAAGATAAGAAATGCATAAGATCTAATGTTAATAAACTTTAAAACTGAAATCAAATATGAAGGGTGCATACCTGGAGCATGTATTTGCCAGACTTCTTGCTTTGATCTGTATGATGTCTGTATGAATGATGATACTTCTTCACAAATTGTACTTGACCCTCATGATACAACAATTCTCCAGCTCTTATACTTCCTGAAGTTTTAGTGTGGAAGGAAACGAGATATAGCTATTAATATTACTTGATATGAATCAAGTGCTTCGGAAGTGCTAAGTTCTATATAACAAAAGATATAGTTCATCTGGATCATCTTCTTTTGTTCTTTTCTGATCAGGTTCATCTTCTCCCGCGAAATGAACATGATGCCTTTTAAACTTTTTGGTTTTATCTTGGTCTTTTGCTTGGGGACAATTTCTTGCAATATGTCCCATCTTCTGGCAAATGAAGCATCTGAAGCTTGAGAGGTCTTTATGAGAATCTTGTCTTTTGTGAGGCTTCTGAAATCTTTTGTGAGAGTGAACTTCTTTCTTGTTCTTTCCTTTTCTTGTGTGAAATGTTAGTGCTTGGTCTTCATTGTTTTCTATCTTTTCCTTTCTTGCCTCTAATCTGGCTTCTTCTTGAGTACAGTCTTCCCATAACCTGCTGAGCTTAGTTAACTTTCTTCTAGAGCAGATTCCTTGGATGAAGGATTCCCAAGAATTTGGAAAACCATTTAATGTGGTCATCGTTATGTCAGCTTCTTCGACTGAGTCTCCAATAACTTCCAATTGTTCTTTAATCTGGGACACTCTTGTGAAGTAAGATTGAATGGTTTTTGAATATTGCATCTTCACATTCTTGAGTTGTGTCCTCAAGGTCATTTTCCAATTGATGTTCTTGCCTTCAAATAGACAGGATAAGGCATCCGTCATTTGCTTTGGGGTTTTTAATGTTGAGACATAAGGAATCAAATGGTTCTTGATGAAATCAACAATAATCCTCTTTGCTTTGATTAGATCCTTCTTATATTCGGCTTTGGCCACATCTTCCTTTGGTTCTTCAATATCTTGTTCAACAAAACTTACAAGGTCATTCTCTTCCAGAATGAGCATCACTCTGTACTTCCATGCTCGGAAGTCATCGACTCCTTCAAGCTTTTCGTTAAGCTTGGTATTGGTAGTCATCTTGCCTGGAACAAGTAAACAAATAAATTTTCAGGATGAGGGATTTAGACCTTACCAGAGAGATTGTCGAGTCAAGGATGAAATCTGTCACAAAATCTGCAGTAGCTGCAACTAGACTTAGGATTTATGAGGAAACCCTAATTTTTCAACTTTCAAATCTCAGAATTCTAATCCAAGGACTAGATGCGCCCTCCCAGGGCGAGCTCTGAGGTGTAGTTACTTTCTCCAATGTCCTTCTCAAACAGTGAAAACGTCACCTTTAGGGTTTATGCAGAAACCCTAATTCTACAGCAACTGCAATACTTAAAACTAGATTTTGGAGAGGGTGCACTGAGGCTAGCCACTGTGAGTTGGTCTCTTTCAGGCCTGCTTTGATACCATGTTGTTATTTTACTTATGCAACTACCAGTTACGGTTCTTCTTTATTATTACAATCATCTAGCACATTAGCTATGTATATAAGATCATTGAAAGAGATACAATCACAAAAACAAGAGAGACACAAAGATTATCCTGGGAAACCTTCTAGGGAGAAAACCCAACAAACTTCCTCAATATAGATTAGCCAACCAAAAACAATGCTTCTCTCTCAAGAGAGAACTAACAAAGCAAAAGATCCTCCTCTACTTCTACACTAGGAAGAGTAGTGCACCACTTAACCAAGAGATACCAAGAGATAGACCAAAACCCTTCTATGACGTCACCCCCAGTTGCAACAACTACTCCTCCAAGACTTGAACACTTTTCTTTCTTGTTGCAGAGCTCATTGAGTGAGTGAGTAAGTGAGGCACTAGCCCTCCTTATAAATAGTAGTCTGGCCTCCCTAAATTAGGGTCTGGGCTGACCTGCCAATTTACCCAATTAAATTACATTAATTGTCAAGGCACAATAGGGCCGACTTTTACAAAGGCACAATAGGGCCATATTGATAAGTATAATATAATAACATTCTTTAGGGTTTGTCTTGGTAAAATACAATAAGGATATCTTCCGAAGCTACTCAATCTTCAACACCAGGACTAGGGTCAGAGTTGTAGCTAAGAGACAGAGTTGAGGGCCATGTTTCAGAGAAGTAGTTAGAAGGTACATTGATCTAGAAATTGGTTTCTTAGAAGCTTTTGGAGACCTAAAGCTTCTTAAGGGGGAGGTGTCATTCGAAATGGATCCAAACAAAAATGAATGGTTGTAAGACTCAATATCCACAAGCAATTCAATGATTAATAAGGGTTGAAAGAAAAAAAGAAGATAATGCAAGCATTATGAAACTTAAAGAAAGAAAAGAAGAAAAAAATAATTGAACGAGAAAATGATGAAATAGGAGACGAGAAAAGTTGGGTAATGGAAATGACAGGACAGGGACACTTGGCTTTCCATTTACCCCAACACTACCTATATCTTCTTGCAATTTGACTCACAAGGAGCTAGATAGGAGAGGAAGCTGAAAAGAAGTCGGCCATGTAAATTGTTGAATGGCCAAGGGAGCCATGAGCTTGCATTGTAACCTTTCAATTGTCGAAAATAAAGATTGAGCAACCATTTGAAGCTAGTTTTCCCGTTTGGGTTTTTGGAGTTGCACCAAGAACATAAGCCTTGGAGTCATTCTTAAGAACAAAGATCTCTGCATAGGTCCAAGACTAGAGACTAGAATTCATTTCCGCAAAGGATCCGTGTTGATGAGACGTGTCACATGAGAGCTATAAGTCCCACATTTATGGATCATTATGTGGCTGCTGACAAGTTCCTAATGGAGAGGCATATGAATGAAATGTAATAAGGTTTTTTTCTTCTTATTTGTTGTAGATGTTTGGTGGTGAAATTATAGTGCAAAAGCACCACTCTTATGGAATTTTGTTGTTCATTTGCTAAACCAAACTTGTAGCACTTTAGGATGCGAGTGCAATTGGGTTGTGTTTGAAAAAATAGACTCAAAGAAGTGCAACAAGTTGGAACTTCAACTAAGCAATCATATATTTATGACCCTCAAGACTTATTAAATTTATTACGACCCTCTTATAGGTTTGATTTTCAATGCTTGAATGGTTTGGTTTATATCCACTATAAACTTTGACTGTGGGTGATGCAGCTTGAGAAGATACTTGATGTGGATGCCATTTCCTTGGGCAACATTAACATATTGTCTCAGTGGAGAGTGGAGTACGAGGTGCCTATTATGGAGGAGGCACTTGAGTGGTTAGAAGAGGAGGAGCAACAAGCGTAGGGGGCAGGGGAGGAGCAACAAGTGTGGGAAGTAGAGGAGCACTTCGACAACACGAAAGGTGATGTGGGAGTATTGGCACCGTCTTCTGCATAGATTGATATAGCTACACCTACTAGTCATCTTTAGATAGATGATGCTAGACCTTTTAGTGGCAAATGAGCTAGAACGTTTTCCCATAAAGGGGGAAAGGGAATTGATAGCTAGCTACTAGATTTTTCATTGTAGATGACTCATGATTATGAGATACAGTTATATATTTGATGTCATTTTGTATTGGTTGTCCACTTTTGAGTCCTTGATTGGACAACTATCGGGGTTCAAGATTTAGTGTTGACTTTGATGTATCTTTTTTGATTTGACATCCACTACATCATATAAATTGGTGTTTTTTCCATATTTATGCACCGATGTGTTTATTTGATGTTGTTGTTGGTTTATATCTTTTTTTTTGTAAGTATTCTATAAGTTAATTTTCATGAAAAATTGTTATAAAATGACCATTGTTCGCTGGAGCGAGAGTTGCCATGACTTGAAACCAACTCCGCTCCAGATTTGTTTTCAAGACTATACTTCCTATGAGACCAAAAAATGTACAGAGTCGAGTGACTTCAGTGACATAGAGAATGTTTGACATTGCCAGATACATAAATAAAACAAGACCGGTAAACGTAATTTGGCCTCAAGACTGATAGCAATTATGTCCAAACTATAATAGCCAGTACCAAAAAATTGAAACTCATGTCCTTCAAACGCTGAATCATTTCTGTCCATAAGGAAGGAGGATGGGCACCGTAGCTCCAGCTGTCGCGGGAGATGGCGGGGCATCTCGAGTAGTGCTGAAGTCCTTCCCCAGGGCAAGACGATATTCCAGAAGCTCAAGGTGGAATTTGACGTCGAAGACCTCGTTGCGAAGCTCGAAAACCAGTTGTTGAAGAGTGGATAAGGTGTCAAAGATGCGCTGAGAGTCCTTCGCGTTGATTGCGTTCAACTTTTCTGTGGATGGTGCTTCCAATGAGTGCTTCACTAGGTGTCCCGAGGATTGAGCGTCACGACTGTTCCTGGAAGGATTGCTAGGGGAGCTTGGAGGTGGGCTCTTAGAAGAAGTCCAACCAGGGAAAGATTTCGGGGCATAACCCAGAGAGTGCCCTCGCCTATCAAACCATTCCCCCAAGCAGTCAAGTTGTGTTCGCTATCCTGGTGGTGATCCTTGTTCGAGTTGCATGAAGGAGCTTTGGAGCGCTTCCCATGAGAATTCGACTTATCACTGCCCGAGACTGAGGAGAGAGGTCGTCCTACTGGAATGTAAGCTCCCCTGCCTCGCTTAGAGCAGCCTCGTTGTTGCAGCATACTGAACGCCGACGTGATGGACTCCTTGTAATGAAATACCTAGACCCATTGTTTTCTTCTTTTGCGATGGTGCACCAGGTAGAAACCATAAACATAATAGCGCTGCCCTCGAGCCCTTAGCTTCCTTAGTTTACCTCTCCGCGCTTGCGTCATGGCCGTTAATGGCTCATTAAACACTAGGTACCAGAAGTTGAAAATGCCAACCTCTGCCATGCAGACCTGCAACATTCCCTTGGAGCTAAATCTTGTCGAGTATGAAATACCTTGGATGATTGGATGCTGCAGCCTCTGGAAACTTCCACCCGTGTCGCTGGCTCGAGGTTCGGTGAGTCAGGTGTGAGGGGTATTCAATGCCTGGTGGATTATCATGTGCGCTATCTGCTGTATGGCACCCCATCCGGGGTTGTTGGTTTATATCTTTAAAAAATTGAAAAAACGGATTTATTTTGTATTTTATAATGCTTGTTGTGGTTTGCTGATTTTTGCCCTTATTTGTTGATGTTGCTGATAAGTTATATTTTGGACCCTCAGCAGTTTTTTGTCAATGTCGATATTTTCAACAATGATCATTACTGAGTGTAGATAGATAAGAAAGGCAAATTTTAGCAGAGAATGGTTGTTCATCAGATTCATTATTGCTAGAATCAAGCTTTACAGACCAATACGTATTGTGCATTAATGAAATATCCATTCTTGTGCTCAAAATTATTACCCTCTTAGCAGCTTATCATAGCTAAAAGTAGGTGAAATTTCCATTCTTCTACTCTAAACTATCTCACCCCCTCAGCCTAAAAATAGGCGACATTAGAATATTTGATATTTTTGCAATAGATGAATGTTTCGTAAACACATCAATTTTCTTGCTACTACAAAAATGCTGATAGAATTGATTATTGAGCTTCATCATGATCAACATGAAATAAATCAGAAATTGCTTTGTATTGCCTTGTCATAATATTATTGAGGACAAACGAGTCTTATGTCACTGCCAGGAGCTTGATTTGCCTACAATATTCCCAGATTTCCATTTCTTCTTTCATTTGTGCAACTTTACTTGACCCAAATCATTATGCAATGGACTCTAAATACTTTCAATTCCGATTGTGCCCCGGGGAACTGCACAAAAAACAAACAAAAACTGAAACAATTGTCTTTTGTATTAAAAGGGGGCTGTGGTCGCACTGGGCAACAAATTAATACAAATCAAAACTTTAAATGTCTGATATCAGGGTTCCAAAAAGGCCCAAAATTTCGAAATGACTGTACTATCTGAGCAATTCTTACACTTCTCACAAGATAACTATAAAGCCTAGCAAACAGAGCTAGTAACAAAACTATCTTACAATACATATTAACACTTGGGCTTAGAAGAAAACATGCCCAGTAAGGGCTTCCTGCTTTATGTATGCTTGAAAGTTGAACTCTAGGGATGCATTTTCATTTGCCATTTCTTCTTGTGCTTGTTGGATTGTTTCTTCATCCTTAACTGATGCTCTAATAGAACCGATAGAAATCTTGGGAAGGGAGGCTAGAGCATGCGAGCTCTGAGCAAGGCCCAGGACTAATATATAAACCATATTGAAGTTTGACAAGCCATTACTTCTGATAAATCAACATTCCCAATTCTTGGAGATTCAATTTGGCTAGTCATTCTGTTGTTGTAATGAGAAAAACCCACTTGTAAATCCTCAATTTGGTGTGTGCTCCTCTGTGCTCTACATAGGTCTGATATTTCACAAGTGATACAACGATTAGCGTGCCTATGACCCTCTATTTGTTTCAAAGCCTTGAGGTTGAACCAAATCCTAGTGCCAAAGAAAAATATTGACAACGTCCAGATTGGAAATATCTGAAATAAAGAGAAACTATTGAGTTGGAAGCTAAAAATGGAGGTCCAGTTCGTTTGAGACTGCAAACCAGGAACTACTCACAGGACCCTACCAGGCCCTTGCTGAGAAGAACATAATTAAATCAATAAACAAAACTGTGTCGGCATTCCAGAAATACCTGCAGAGACCACACACTCCAGGAGAGAAAATCCCACCTTCACCACTCAACTCCATCCCATCGCATTTATTATCCATCCTTTTGTTGTGCATGTTAACATTAAAGGGGAGTACAAAGATTCACGTTGAAGTTATTGCCCATCTTGTCAACTTAAGATTGGTGTGCCACTTGTCCTTAAACTCCATTAGCATGAATAACTTATTGTTTGTGAAACTTATGGGAAGTAGGAGTTGATAGGAACCCCCCCATTTATACTCAGCATTCAAATGTGTAAAGCAACTGCCTCATTTTCTTTTAGATCAACCAGGCTATTGAGGACCCTCAGTACCTGGTAGAATTCTGTAGATAGAAAACTCCTCGCCACCCCTTGAACTCTGTATATCAGTCTGGATCAATGTTATCAGAACCGGACCGGTTACCGAATTGGTTGACCCCAAAAATGTGAACCGGACTGGATTCAGAGAAAAACAGGACAAAAAAACCGGTCGACCAAAAAATACATAAAATATTCAAATTTTGAAAAAAAAACCATATATATTCATGTGCATGCATATGAATCCAAACCATTTATACACAAATATGCAAAGTTTCTCATTTATATAGCAAGTAAGAGTGCATATAACCTAAATAGCACCAAGTGCGATCCATCTCTGAACCAAAAGACATCAACAAGAAGGCTCTAAATGGCCTCTAGAGTTCAAAAAAAATCATGCACAACAAATAACTACATATCATCCGGATCATTACCTATATTAGGATCCTCATCATCAGTGTCACCCTCTAAGCATTAAAATAAGATAGAAAAAGCTTTACATGCCTAACAAGTGATTTTACTTGAATGAAGGGTACATTTTTACTAGGGTCATGACAGAAGAGTCCAACAATCGATGCCACTAGATAGAGGGCTTGGTGCTCTTGATTAAATGCCATTTCCATACCCTCATACATGATAGAATCCAGCAGAAACGTTGCAATCCTGCCGATCTTGAAATCTTGAAAACCATCAAGTCTATTGAATTTTGAATGGGACCTAAAATTCTACTATCTACATATGAAGTCCAATGAGGTTGGAACTTGGAACCACTCTCAAACATCCTAAAACAATTAATGGCAATGTTAAAAATTTAAGTAAAAGGATGAAAATGAAAGATAAAGCATAATGTCAAGATAAAGGATGATGTCACTTTCTTGACATTATCCTTTATCTTTCATTTTCATCCTTTTACTTAAAGAATTTAACATTGCCATTACCCTAGGGTTAGGTAATAGGCCCCCCTTTAGATTCCGTATAGAACTGGCGAAAAACGGTTTGGTAGGGTTGGTCCGACTGGATTTGCCCTAAAACTGGTTGGACTAGCCGGTTCAAACGGTTCAAAACAGTTTTAATAACACTGGTCTAGATAGGCTTGATTCTAAGAGATCAATTGGTTTCACATTTGTCCGATTAATTTATAGGAGTCCCTTATCACAATTGATATTTGTATTCCCCTTGATTTGAGAATCTTTAAATCCTGATACAATTCTAGCATTTAAGCTTGAATGTTGGTGGATTCTCCTAACCCTTAGGGAAAGCTTAGTTCATGATTTTCTTCGGCATCAAAGATGAACCCCCCCCTGCCCTGTGAATGGGAGTTTTATCAACAAAGTGAGAGTTAGTGAAAAATTATGGTAGCACCTTTGAGGACAATTGATGTGGTAAAGTGGATAATCCTTCGGGCAAAATCTATTTCATGTAAATCAATTGTGAGTACATTCCCAGAGACGCTGCTCAGAATATAGAATGGTGATATGGAAGGAATAGCGTGAATTAACTCCTCTTCCTATCACATCTACTTGTGATGTTTGCCTTCGAAATTCTTGCATCACATCAATTTGCTTTGTTGGATTCAGTTGCTCATTCATGGTTTCCATTGCCTAACTGCACCAGCATACCATAACAATAGATGTGTTTGCATCAATGTTATTATAACCGGACTGGTGACCGAACCAGTTGACCCCAAAAATGTGAACCGGACCGGAACTGGACAAAAAAACCAATCAACCAAAAAATACATAAGATATTCAAAATTTGAAAAAAACATATATATTCATGTGCTTTCATATGAATACAAACCATTTATACACAAATATGCAAAGTTTCTCATTTATATAGCAAGCAAGAGTGCATATAACCTAAATAGTAAATAGCACCGAGTGCAATTCATATTTGAACCAAAATACATCAACAACGAAGTTCTAAATGGCCTCTAGAATCCAAAAAAAATCATGCGACAAAAAATAACTATATATCATCAAGATCATTACCTATATTAGGATCCTCATCATCAGTGTCACCCTCTAAGCATTAAAATAAGATAGAAAAAGCTTAACATGCCTAATAAGTGATTTTCTTGAATGAAAGGTAAATTTTTACTAGGATCATGACAGAAGAGTTCAACAATCAATGCCACCAACATCGAGGTACATAGAGGCTTGGTGCTCTTGATTAAATGCCAGTTCCATACCCTCATACATGATAGAATCCAGTGGAAACATTGCTATCCTGCCAATTTTGAAATCCTGAAAACTGTTAACTCCGTTGAATTTTGAATGGGACCTAAAATTCTACTATCTTTATATGAAGTCCAATGAGGTTGGAACCACTCTCAAACATCCTGAAATTTAACATTACCATTACCCTAGGGGTTAGGTATTGGGCCTACCTTCAATTAAACAATTCATATTTTTTAATTTTTTTTTGAAATCCATGGGTCCTAGACGTGCTGTACGGAACTGGCCGATTCTGTGAAAAAGGCCAGACTGAACTGGTCAGTTCTTGTACGGAACCAGCCAAAAAGGCTGGTCCAACTGGATTTGCCCCAAAACCGGTCAGACTGGCCGGTTCAAATGGTTCAAAAATGTTTTAATAACACTGGTCTGCATACATAGCCTGTGTATGTGTTATCACTCCCGCACTTGGGCATGGCTAGCTTACAGATTAGCTATTTGTTGTCTTAACCTAATAGTTGACGAGTTAAAACTTTTGTGGCAGAATCATTGCTGGTCTTTGTAGTCTTTTTAGCTATTTGTTGTCCTAACCTAATAGTCGATGTGTAAAAATTTTTGTGGCAGAATCATTGCTGGTTTTTGTAGTCTTTTTTTATCTCAGGAACAAGTTTTTTCCTCTACTAATTGCAGTGATCAGTGATGCCATCTTTTGTTCAATACCTCTTGTGGCAACTTGCATCTCTTCTTGTCCTCAGAGCATCTTTGGCTGTGGGTTTTTCTTTTCTAAAGAATGTTCATGGTTATTCTGATTCACTTTCCAGAAACAGGGGTTTCTCCGAGAAGTTGCAGAAGGCTTCACAACTATGGGCCAAAACCCTAAGAAAGTGATTCAATGCTTATGGAAGAAACCATAGAGTATGATTTTCTGAGCCGTTTTCTGGAATCAGATATTTGTGCATAGTTGCTGTCTATTCGTTGGCTGATCCACAGATCAAATGTGATGTTCCTTCACTGGTGTCTCTGAAATAGCATGGAATTCACAGGGTTGAGTAGCTTAGCACACATGCTCCATCTCTGTGATCTTTAAAAGGGGGAATCCATTTCTCCACTCTGCATTGCCGGGTTCCTTCCCAAAACCGTTTTCTGCATATCCTCCTTGTCATTGCAATCCATGATACTGTGCCATGTTCTGATATTCTTCTGAACATTATTGCACATCATGCATGCTCTCAGACTTATCATACATGTCAAAACGAGCACTGATATTATAAACATTAGCAACAATTCCAGCTCTCATAATGTGGCTTTGAATTTGCTTCCCTGTTTCCAGAGCTGCAACATTGGCAGAAGCCATTGGAATACAGTTAAAGGTTAACTTGTTGGCTTCACACCAACCTGCTGCAATTGGCAAAACAGTTTCAAGGCTTCATACCCATATCCATTTTGTGCATGCCATGTTTTCCTTGTTTTAATGCCTTTGGCCTGCAGCACACTAAGGACTCTGGTGAAGGTGGTACTTATTTGTTTAAGGCCTCCATGCTGAAGTTATGTAAAAATGTTTTAAAGATTCTCTATAATGTCTGACCCAAGCAAAACCTTCAATTATAGCATTCCTGGATACCAAGTCTCTTTTGCTAATTTTTGTAAACAATTTTGACTACATCCCACGGCTGAAAAATAGCCCTTTCGGAGCCATCTTTGGAAATTCCCATGTCACTTGTTGCAATTTCAATCACTTTACAAAAAACTTGTTGAATTCCTATAACTCAGCATATGAAGTAATTGCCAATAGTTTACTTGAAAACAAATTATATTTGCTGATATAAATCTGAAAATTATGCAAAATCACCTACAGCTGAGTTATTCAACCAAAATACATAGCAGAAGCATACACAGGAACCAATCACATGAATGGACAACACAAGAAGTACCCTGGAAACTCCAGTGTGGGGAAAACCCGCAAAGAGGGTCTTTATTGGCTTCAGAGGAATAAGTATTACAGCGGCAAAAACATTTAGAAATTTTCTTACAAAATTTCTGCTAACTTCTTCACTGTACGGCCCATCTGATTTGTGCTGTACGGCCTGTTTAGTCGAACAAATCTGGCCTGTACGGCCTGCTGAAAATTCCCAGTACAGCCCGAAGAATTACGGCCACTAACTCGGCCTCTCCTCTGCTGTAGGTACGTCCTGCTGTACGGCCTGCACACTTGCTGTTGTGCTGCCCTCTTCCTCAGCCCAGGTCGCCTTTCTCTCTCAGCCAGAAGATCACCTTCTTCCTCAGCCAGAAGATCACCTTCTTCCTCAGCCAACAATGCCTCAGCCAAGCGACCTCTTTCAGCTCACTTGCTCAACTCACAAATGAGGAATGTGTCTCCTCTTCACCCTCAGCCCCTCTCTTTATCCGTCAATCAGCCACCTTGCTGCCTTGAGATGTGTGCCCAGCCATGCATTCAATGGCTTAGATTGAGACGCCCCTCCTTTGCTGGACCCCACACTCCACTAAGGAATGCACCCCACTAGGAAGGGTCCCACAAAGCACTGAGCTCCACAATCCACTCAAGACTGAAATTTTTGCTGATTGCCTAAGTTAGACTTAGGCTTAGATAAATAAGGCTGATCTGGGTCTTTTAATGTGTCCATCAGCTAGCCTAGGACACTTAGGCATAGTTGAGACACCTTCTGAGCTACAAAAACCTAACAGTCCCTCTTAGCGAGGAAGGTATCTCCACCCAGATCAATCTTTGATCCAATCAGATCTGCTTCTGCTGTTGTAGCTGCTCCTTCTGAATTGGAAGACCCTCATGCTACCTCTGTTGCACTCTGATCTGATCTCCTACTCTGCTCATCCATCAATGTTAGGTCATACCAGCTGACAGTCTTGGATGAAGCCACTTGTCCTATAGACTCCCACATTGACATTGACATTGATCTCCGATCCAAGATCCCTTTGGATCCCACTACAGGCTGTTCCAACACCCTAT
This sequence comes from Picea engelmannii, assembly GCA_009831015.1. Classification (NCBI taxonomy): domain Eukaryota; kingdom Viridiplantae; phylum Streptophyta; class Pinopsida; order Pinales; family Pinaceae; genus Picea; species Picea engelmannii. Next base: position 184,534 of record ML794586.1, read on the forward strand.
ACATCATACCCTCTCTGATGCCAAGCTTCACTGCTGCATCCAAGGTAGCTCCCTTTGCCCGTATGAGTGCCTGTCCATCCTGGAACATCACTGCATACCCCATATCCTCCAGAGCTAATACAGAGAGCAAATTGACCTTCAGCTCTAGTACAAACATCACCCCGACCACCTCCAGAGAACCCCTTGACTCTAGCTAGAATTTGACGCATCCAACCCCCTTGCATGCATGGTGTGCGCCCCACTCTTCACATGGAAGTTTGAGCCCGTCTTTGAAACACTAAGGAACATCGACCTCATTTCTGTCATATGGCGAGATGATCCACTATCCACGAACCTTGCCTCACTATCCTCCAACTCTGCAACACTGCTGCTCGAAAGAGAGGCAACCAGAGAAAATTCCTCCTCGAATTTCTTCTCAAACTCATCTATCTCTGTAGATGTTGTTGTTGCTACCTATGCCTCCTTCTTCTTCTTGTTGGGACACTGGCTGGCTGTAATGTCCCTTTCCAAATAGGAGCTCCAGAGAGGAGGCTTAATGGTCTAAATTGCCCCATTAGTCTATAGCCAGGGCCAAAGAGGGGTAAACAGGGTTACTAGAGGTCACTCCAGTCACAGGTGTTATATTTGGAAAGTGACATTGAGCTAGAAAGGGTTAAAAGCGCTTTTAAGTCATTATGAGCTAAAAATAGAAGTCAACAATGAATTAGGGTTTCAACAGTAATTTAGGGTTTTGGAAGTCAATAGTGAATTAGGGTTTTAGCATGATTTAAGGTTTTGGAAAGCTATAAAGGAAGGGTCAGCGACCTAATTCATCATTATGCAGATTATGACTTGTCATTGAGGAGAAGAGGCGCATCTCAGGAGAGATAGTTCAGTGTATTCCAGGAGGAAGACACCAGTTGGCTGATTTCGGTGTTGAAAGACACACCCTAGTCACCGGGAAGATCATCCAGGTCTTCCATCATTCTTCATTGATTCCGCAGTGCTCCCATATTCCGGGTACTATCTTTTAGTTGCTTATTTGTATTCCGGCTAAGATCCTTTTGTCTTTTGATCTAGCCGAGTGTTGTTATTTAATTCAGCTGCAGTTGCTTATTTGTATTCCGGCTAAGATCCTTTGTCTGTTGATCTAGTCGAGTATTGTCAGTTTATTCAGCCGCATTCAACCATTTTGTAATCCACAGAGATATCATAATACAAACTTTGCAGTACTTTGTCGCGTTTATTATTTGTATGATCATTTATATGCTGTAAACCTTTGATCCTACACACACATTAGCAACGTTTCCTAGACTAGTCAAGTCAGGAACATTACACTGGCATAGTGGTCAGTCTTATGACATGCAAATCATTTCACTTTGCTCATGTCCTTGGAGCCTCCTCCACTGCTCTTCTTTGCATGAAAAGCCACATTCTCCTCCTCTTCACTCTTTGGCTAGCTAGCTTGAGTAGCATCAACTTTCAGCTCCTTTTGGGTGAAGTCATCCTGTAACCTCTCCCAATCAAGGAGTTTCTCTTGAGCCACCACTCCCCGGACAAATACTTCCCACTGCTTGGTGAAGCCATTCAAGGCTGTCCTCACCAACTCAGTCTTGTCCATGGCCTCTTCCACAACTGTCAGTTCATCTCCAATCTGAGTGAACTTTGTGAGGTAAGTAATCATTGACTCTCCCTTGGTCATCTTCGTGCTTCTCAGATTTTCTCTTAGCAGCATCTTCATGCTTCTCAGCTTTTCTCTTAGCAGCATCTTCGTGCTTCTCAACTTTTCTCTGAGCAACATCTTCCTGCTCTGGTTGTCAGATTGGTACAACTTCACTAGGGCCTCCCACATATCCTTAGCTGTCTTCTTGCCAGACAGATGAGGAATGACGCGGTCTTTCACTCCATCAACTATAATCTTCCTTGTATTCACATCCTTCTTAAGATGGGCAGCTTTCTGTGCTGGATCAGCTGGGAGTACAGCCTTGCCTTCAACAAACTCCCACAAGCCATTCTCCTCTAACAAGAAACCAATTCACTCCCTCCATGGACTGAAGTTTGAGGCACCCTCCAGCTTATCTTCAAACCTTAAGTCTGCACTTCCCATTTGAGTCAGCTGCTTTGTCTCCCACACTCTTCCTGGTCACATGTCCCACTTGCTGATTCACACCCTGCACAACAAGTAACTTGGTTCCAAGGCTGAGCTCTAAGACCATGTTGAATTCCTATAACTCAACACATGAAGTAATTGCCAATAATTTACTTAAACACATAAATTATATTTGCTGATATAAATTTGGAAATTATGTAAAATCCCCTACCGCTGAGTTATTCAACCAAAAAACACAGCAAGAGCATACACATGAATCAATCACATAAATGGACAACATAAGAAGTACCTTGGAAACCCTAGTGTGGGGAAAAGCAACAAAGAGGGGCTTTATTGGCTTTAGAGGAATAAGTATTACAGCAGCAAAAACACTCAGAAATTTTCTTCCAAAATTTCTGCCAATTTCTTGACTATATGCCCCAACTGATTTGTGCTGTACGGCCTGTTTAGCCCAACAAATCTGGCCTGTACAGCCTGTTGAAAATGCCCAGTACGGCCCTATTTCTGCTGCTGTTCGGCCTGCTCTTGAATTGCTGTACGGCCACTAACTCAGCCTCTCCTGCTGTAGGTACGATCTGCTGTACGGCCTGCACACTTGCTGCTGTACTGCCCTCTTCCTCAGCGCAGGTCGCCCTTATCTCTCAGCCAGAAGATCACCTTCTTCCTCAGCCAAGCACATTCTTTCAGCTCACTTGCTCATCTCACAAATGAGGAATGTGTCTCCTCTTCATCCTCAGCCCCTCTTTATCCTTCAATCAACAACCTTGCTGCCTTGATATGTGTGCCCAGCTATGCCTTCAATGGCTCAGATTGAGGCGCCCCTCCTTGGCTGGACCCCACACTCCACTAAGGGATGCGCCCCACTAGGCAGGGTCCCACAAAGCACTCAGCAGTGCGCCTCCTCTTCCTGGGCCCCACATTCCACTTAAGACTGGAATTTTTTCTAATTGCCTAAGTTAGACTTTCTGATTGGAGAGTAAGATGCTGCACAAATTGTCCAACATCTTACTTTTTCTGTGAACAAGTCCATTCTTGCAGTTGCATAATCTTACCCAGTGGCTGCAGTTCTTGAATGCTTCTCTGATACTATTCTGTCATGTACCTGGAGCCTATTCCCTCGAGGATGAGGGCATAATTGTAAAACCACATAAATTTTTATGAAAGCAACATAAAACATTCACATAAAGAACAATAGCAAACCCTGTTTCATAGTGGCAAACCCTCATGGAAAAGAAAACTGAGTGCAATAAGCTCTGCTGCATTCATTAATGCAGCCACTATACATCATCTTTGCTGCTGGACATTATGCAGCTGATCTTCACAATTGCCAGTCTTGGCTGGCTCCTAGCCTAGGCTGGCTCATAGCCTAGGCTGTCACAAGGCCCTTTCTGTTTGTGAGCATACACCCTTTTCTCCTTGGAACCAGCTTTCCAATGGTACCACTTTCAGGATCAGATTCATAACGGCCTTTTTTCATGGCAGATGAAAATGTTGGAAAAATTGTAATTTTCCATCCAATTCCTAGCATTTGTTTGCCTTTCTGTGCAGCGTCTTACTTCTTCTGTAAACAAGTCCATTCTCGATGTTGCATAATCTTAGGCAATGGCCGCAGTTCTTGAACACTTCTCTGATACCATTGTGTCATGCACCTGGAGCTTACTCCCTGGAGGATCGGGGCTTAATCATAAAACCACATAAAAATTTGTGAAAGCAGCATAAAAGTATTCACATAAAGAACAGTAGCAAACCTTGTTTTATAGTGGAAATCCCACATGGGAAAGAAAACTGACTGCAATACTGTTGCCTTCATTAATGCAGCCACTGTACATCCTCTTTGCTGCTGGACATCACGGAGCTGATCATCACAATCGCCAGCCTTGGTTCATAGCCTGGGTTGTCACGACTCACAAGGCCCCTACTCTTTGTGAGCATCCACCCTTTTACCCTTTGAATTCTTCCCTCCAAGCCGCACTGATTGGAGAGTAATAATAATGTTGTATTTTATGTTTTTCTGGAACAAGCTTTCTCTTTAACTTGATTGTGGTTAATGCACCCAGATTTATTATTGAGCCGAAAGGCACTTTCTACAGCCTAGTACGAGGGGGATGTGTAATTCCTTCTGTTCTCAACATGGAGTTGACACGTGGCATCTAAAAAAATATTAATAACAAAAACTTTTCAATGTCGGCTATAAATAAAATATTTCGATGTCCACGTTTAATAAAATAACTTTATATCTATATTTCTTCACTGCTTAACATTCTTATATAAGTAAAAAAATTCTTATTCCTTCACTCAACATTTTTTTTTGTGAATAAAAAAGAGAGGAAATTCCTATTATTTAACTTTTACAGTACAAAAAAGCCACATGGCTACAGTCTGCCATTTGTTCCACCGAATTAGCGGAAACCGGAATAGGTGGCAGACTGTGATGTCATTATTCAAAATAGCAATCTGCCATCTGCCTTGTCAAACAGAAACCAGAGCAGGTGGCGGATTCGAGTCTTTGTAGAACTGTGCTAAGCAACTAAGAAAGACCATCAACTGAAAACAAGAGACATAACTATAAAACTGCATTGTAGCAGTGCAAGGAGCCGAGCTAAGAATGCTTGTGGTAGCCAAAGCAAGGAGATTACACATTTGCACCCGAGGGCATGTCGCTCGGATCATCGCTGAGGGGGCCGTCCTTGGGCTGGAGCACGAAAGGCCTCGCGCAGGTCGGGCAACGCTGGGTTGCTGGTGCATTCGAGTAGGCTTCGTAAAGCATGTCAATTCGCTGGTGCATGAGGGTGTCCCGATGTATCTGGTCATCCATCTGGCTTCGTAGCTCAAAGACTAGCGCGAGCTGCTCCAGATGGAAGAAGGGTGGTGGTACTTGGCAGAAATCCGGGAGCGTCGAGAGTGGTGGAGGCGCCAAGACTGGGCCGCCCTCCACCTCCATGTCTAAGACCGTCCCCGCCTCGCCTGAGTCCGCCTGAGCCACTTCCATAGCCTCCACAACCTTGATCTCCTCCGTTGCAGAGTCGTTGGTCTGAATTGTGTCCGCAGGGTCCAAATGGAGGAATTCCTCTGGGAATTCCTCCTCAATTATGAAGGTGGCCTCTTCCTTGGCTTCTTGTGCTTGCTAGACAATGGCTGAAGCACTTTTGCTTGCTGGGATATGGCTGGGGGTTGCCAATTCTCCGACATTGTGAAGAGGAGGGATTCCGGAGGAACCTGTATAGGTTCCTCTGGAATCTCCTCCTCAACGTATGCCACGTGATTTTGCCTCTGCTATGGCTTTGCTGAGTGCTTTCGCAATTAGCAGAAAAAGAAGTGGAGATAAGGGGCATCCTTGCCTCAGTCCCCTCTCCGCATGGAAAAAAGACGAGGTCGAACCATTAATTAGAAATGCAAAAGAAACTGATGTTATACAACACACTACCCAATTGATGAAAGGAACCTCAAATCCTAAGTGGGTTATAAGCATCCGAATATATAGCCAGCTGACACGGTCATAGGCTTTTGAAAGATCAATCTTTAAGATTGCCCCTTTCGTGTTTTGAGAATTCATCACCTCCTGTGCCTCCCCAATAACTTCATGAATTTGCCTCCCTTCCAAAAAACCAAATTGTTCCCTGGAGATATTCTCTGAAAGGATGGCCTTGATTCTTCTTGCTATTATTTTGGAGATCACTTTGTAAATGCAATTACATAGAGAGATAGGCCGGAAATCGTCCAAGGAAGAAGGGTCATTAGATTTCAGAATGAGTGCAATGAAGGTGGAGTTGAAAGGAGCATGCATGTGGCCGTCAGATCTAGATTCTTCTACTACCCGTAAGATGTCTGTCCCAATGAGCTCATAGAGACCTATGAAGAATTCTATGGTCCAACCATTTGGACCTCAACCTTTATCTTTTTGAAAGCTGTGGAGCACTTCCTTGAGTTCTTCTTCCATAACTTCCTCTATTAGGGATTTGTTTTCATCTTCGCCAACAAATCTGGGGAAGTAAAGGGCCATCCTCACTATGTCAGCCAATGATGCCCTTTGGTCAACTTTGAACAGAGAATGGAAGTACTCCTTACCTATAAGAGCGATTCCATCAAGGGAGTATACCTTTCTTCCTTCTGAGTCCTTAAGACTCCAGATGGTGTTAGCCATCTTTCTTCCTTAGCATAAGCCTGGAAGAACTTTGTATTATCATCCCCCTTTTCTAGCCACAGAGCCCGACTTTTAAGGTGCCATTTTGCCTCCCGAGCCTCCAAACGCTGCCTTCTACGTTTTTCTAGGGCTAGTAGCTCTTCCTTCGATTCAGCAGAACTATATCCTCCTCCCATTGAATCATAGATTGGGAGCAACGTTGCTTCTGTATCAATTAGATGTTGTGCATCTTGTTGTTTTATTGACTTTCCGCCATTCCAAAGTGGCTTGCTTCACTCTTCGAAGATTTTCCATGAACTGGACTCCTGCTCTATCTCCCAGAGTTGCATCATAAGGAATCCAATGCTCCTTGACAAGGGAAAGGAGACCCTTCTTCTTTTACCACTTTGAGTTGAACTTGAAAGGGCTGTGAGGTTTCTGGGGGCCTCGAGCAATTTCCGTAAAGATTGGGGAGTGGTTTGAGATCCCCCCGATCTTGCCTAATCTGAGTACAAGCCTTTAATAAATTTTCCAAGGCTAGAAATCGATCCAAACGTTTCTCAATTCTATCCTCTCCCACCCTTTTATTTCTCCAGGTGGAGCATAGTCTTATGAGAGGAATGTCAATCAATTTCTTTCTCCTTAACATATGGTTGAAATTTTTTGTCAAAGGATCCGACCGAGCCCTTGGTCCCTAGGATTCATCCTCCCCGAAAGCAAAATTTAGGTCCCCTCCCAGGATAAGATTTTCACTTTTCAAGAAAGATTTTTGGCCTAGAGCCTCCCAAAAAGGGGCCCTTTCCTGATAAGGACCATATAAGTTTAAGACTATTACCTCTAAACCAGTCTCTGTAGAGAGGATGTTTAGACCAAGTCCAGATTCAAAACCCCAGGAACTTATAACTTTGACTGTTTTGGGATTCTATCCAATGGCCAAACCTCTCGACCGCCCTTTGGCATCTGAGCCCACAAACTCCCATGTCTTGAGTAGGGAGCAAAGCCTAGGAATGATCACAACTTCCTCACCCATTGTTTCCTGTAACATGATAATGTATGGTTGGTTCGACTCCACCAACTTGTAGAGGGCAGTTCGGATGTTTAGACCAAGTCCAGATTCAAAACCCCAGGAACTTATAATTTTGACTGTTTTGGGATTCCATCCAATGGCCAGACCTCCCAACCGCCCTTTGGCATCTGAGCCCACAAACTCCCATGTCTTGAGTAGGGAGCAAAGCCTGGGAATGATCACAACTTCCTCACCCTTTGTTTCCTGTAACATGATAATGTATGGTTGGTTTGACTCCGCCAACTTGTAGAGGGCAGTTCTTTTGAGGGAACCTGCCAAACCGCTACAATTGAAAGAGAGTATTTTCATTAGGGAACCCCTCCCGGGGCATGCGATGCTCCAAGTGCCCCAAAACTCGATTTTTGCTTCCCAGCTGCAATATCAGCTAAGGATTTGTTTTGAGCCTTCAACAAGTGCGACTTCCTTCCCCTCCCTTTTCCCCCTTGGATGGGGGGAGGATTTTTTCCAAGTCCTCGCTGGCATCCAGGGTTTGAAATGGGCCGTTTTCGCAGTTGATAGACTATTCCATCCTCTTCTGAGTCGAGGGAAGAGTTCAGGGAAGTGTTGGGGTTAGGGCAGGGGGTTGGGAGGTGGGGTGTAAGAGGGACTTAGGAAGGAGAGCATGGAAGAAAAGAGGCCTCAGAGGGCTGTAGCAATGGGGAAAAGGGCGGAGGGGGGACTTGCAAGCTCTTGAGAGACCCAAGCCAATATTTACCCAGAAGAGCTGAAGAATGCATAACAAAATTTAAAGGTGGAGGGGGGGAAAATGCATACCAAAATGAGAAGTAAGATCCTGTAAAAAATCCTTTGTCGCCTGGGACGACTGAGAGTCTAGAGTCTCTTTTGCATTAACTCTTTTTCCCTTTTCAGTTGCTTGTTGAAGAACCGAGATTGCTTTGTTTTTTCCCCCATGCTCTGGCCGGGGCTCCTTCGGGGCTGAAACCACCAATCTAGGGGAACTAGAGGAGGGATCCTAGTCCTTTACTTCCAACGGTGCTGCTCGCTTCTTAGAGGTGGGAGTAGTGTGACCCGCATTACGGGGTTGAAAGGGCAAGGTGCATTGACTAGAATTGTGCCCATGCTTGTGACATCGCCGACACCTGAAAGGTATCCCTTCATAATCCAATCTTTGATGAAAATGAACTTCCTCCTTTATCAACTCCAATTCTTTTGCCAATCCAGCTCTAACATCCAAAGCTACCAAAATTTGGGCCATAGACATTTTTCTTGTTTCTCTGAATGACATATTTGTTCCCATGAAAGTTCCCAATGCATTGCCAAGCTCCTTAAAACTCAGCGCAGTCCAGAATTCGGGCAGAAGGCTCGGAAGATGAGCCCAAATCGGCATAACATTCAGTCATTCCTTACTTGCATTGAAAAGAGATGTCCACCTCTTTAGTAGGAGAGGGGTCGAATCTAGCAACCATGGCTTTTTTAGAACCCTCTCTGCATCTCCTCTTTTCAGAATTTAAATAAAATCTAGCCCCTTGCTAAATTCGTCACCTCAGGGAGTACACAGACCTCTTGAACCCATACATGGCCTACCAATTCCTTCAAAGTATTGATTCCAAATTATCGACCTCTAGCCTTGCCAACCACTGCCCGATTTTCCATATCCACAACCATTGGGATAGAAATGTCTTGCCCAAGAACCAGATTGATCGGGGCTCTTGATTTTACTCCCCTATTCCTTCTGCGACGAGGATTCAACTTAGGGCCAAGGTTTTTCCCGCAATCTTTCACCCCTGAATCCCTATTCTACTAAGTTTCTTTCCTGCGACATACTACTTCCATTGGTTCCATGATGTCGAGGAGCGCTAGGAAATGGTCTGGAAACTGGTCCACCAGCCCCGAGTTTGGCCGAGGGGGAGGGGTTTTGTTCCGGAGGTAATAATGAGTGGGGCAATTGGTTCACAGGGTGAGAGGAAAAGGGTTGTGGGCCGTGGCCAAAACGACAGAGGGACAATAGTTCCAAGCTCAAAGCCGCTATAGTCCCCTTCCCAAAAATAGAAGAAGAGTCTGAGGAGGGAAAAGGGAGTGAGCCATACCAAGATGAGAGGCCCCGCACACCTGCCTGGGTGTTATCCTTTGAGATCTGCCATGGGAAAGGCGAATCCGACCCACTTGCCGAATCCCAAACCGAAGCCACTTCCAGAGGAATACTAGGAGTCTTTGATATGGAAGCGTTTCCAAGCCTCCCCAAGCTAGGGCCGGATCAATCCTGCTCCCTCATAGACAGCAGCTGCCCTCCCAACCCACATTCCGCAGCTCCAACAGATGAGTCACTCCCAAAACGTTGAACACCTGTCCCACACCAAATGAGCTGGCCCTCCATCGGATCCTCCGAATAGTCTAGTAACTCCTCCTCTTCCGCCATACGTAGATTTTCGGGGGCTGGGAACTGACGTAGCTGGCACATGGTATATATATATATATTTTTTTTTTAAGAACAGGCGTAGATCCATTTTAACTCCGGATCTATCATGCGCCGAGAGGCATCGAATCTTTTCAGATGCAATATTTTCTCAAGTTTTGTACTCTAAAAAAAGGTTTGCATCTCTAGGGATTTGCTTCTCAGCGCATGATAGATCTGGAGTTAAAATGGATCTACGCTGGTTCACAATTCAATTCAGTTCACAATTCAATTCAGTCGCTCATTGGCTAGGCAGCTGCGAGTGGGGGGCCATCTATTCTGCTAATATCCCCAGGACATGCACTTGGCCCCAACTGCTGTTGCGTGCACTGGTGCAAATCTACAAGTGCGAGCAG
>ML794586.1:212876-224882 GCA_009831015.1 Picea engelmannii
CTCAACTGGGCTAGATCCCTGAAGTGTATCTTGGGATCCTTCCTGTCAAACCTGTCCATGAGCCTATCTGTAAACTCCATATAGGAGGTGATGCGATTGTGACCCAATGTCACCAGTCCATGATACCACCACTCGTGTGCCTCACCCTCCAAGTGTAAGGTCGCGAAACTGATGGCCTCTGTCTTGATCATCAGGTTGAGCTTGTAATACATGTCTAGCTTCTGTACCCAAGCTCTGGCGGTGTATTTGGACGATCCGTCGAAAGAAGGAATGGTGAGTTTCCCAACTTTTCGAATGGAATCGAGGTTATGCCCCTGCTGCTGTTGTGGTCCTCCCCTCTGCAGCTCTCTGGGGCGGTTCCTGAGTCTGAGTCCACAGTACTTGACTAAGGTCATGACCTAATGGAAGTCACGATCCAATGCTACGTATTCCCTCCTATACTCTGCAATGTCATCGGCATGAGTGGGTGGTCTCTGTGTTATCGGTGGCGGTGCTGCTACCGGGGGTGCCCTCTGGAAACTGGGAAACAAGGGTCTGGGAATCCTACTCGCAGAGGTGTATGTGCGAAAGGGTGACTGGGGTCTACTGCCTGCTTCTGAGTTCCCCTGTGTTGCATGCGGGACTTGTGTATTTGGGGTGCCCACTCTAGCCAATCTATCAACCACCTGTGCCAAGGACTGAGACATGGTCCGTTGACTAGCTAACATATCGTTGATAACCTGCATGAAAGCTGCCTCTGGATCTACGGGGGCCTTTCCACTGCCCTCTGGTCACTCATATATGTCTCCTAACATCCTCTCTGCCTCGCGCTCAGCCTCACGCTCTGCCCTTCTCTCTACTTCTCTGTGTGCCTCTTCCTCTTCCTCTGAGTTAGGAGGAAAAGGGGGAAAATCAAGCCTATGCCTTCTTTCCTGATGCCTGTTGTAAGTGACATATTCGTCACCTACCTGTTCACGGCCCTCTGGGTCTTCTGCTGCACTCATTGTCTTTAGTCACAGGTTGACAGGACTAAAGCTCTGATACCACTGTAATGTTCTTGACTTGGCTAGTCTAGGAAACGCTGCTAATGTGTGTGTAGGATCAAAGGTTTACAGCATATAAATGATCATACAAATAATAAACGCGACAAAGTACTGCAAAGTTTGTATTATGATATCTCTGTGGATTACAAAATGGTCGAATGCGGCTGAATAAACTGACAATACTCGACTAGATCAATAGAGAATTAAATAACAACTGCGGCTGAATTAAATAAGCAACTGCGGTTGAATTAAATAACAACACTCGGCTAGATCAAAAGACAAAAGGATCTTAGCCGGAATACAAATAAGCAACTAAAAGATAATACCCGGAATATGGGAGCACTACGGAATCAATGAAGAATGATGGAAGACCTGGATGATCTTCCCGATGACTAGGGTGTGTCTTTCAACACCGAAATCAGCCAACTGGTGTCTTCCTCCTGGAATACACTGAACTATCTCTCCTAAGATGCGCCTCTTCTCCTCAATGACAAGTCATAATCTGCATAATGATGAATTAGGTCGCTGACCCTTCCTTTATAGCTTTCCAAAACCTTAAATCATGCTGAAACCCTAATTCACTGTTGACTTCCAAAACCCTAAATTACTGTTGAAACCCTAATTCACTGTTGACTTCTTTTTTTAGCTCATAATGACTTAAAAGAGCTTTTAACCCTTTTTAGCTCATAATGACTTAAAAGCGCTTTTAACCCTTTTTAGCTCAATGTCACTTTCTGAATATAACACCTGTGACTGGAGTGACCTCTAGTAACCCTGTTTACCCCTCTTTGGCCCTGGCTATAGTCTAACGGGGCAATTTAGACCATTAAGCCTCCTCTCTGGAGCTCCTATTTGGAAAGGGGCATTACAGCCAGCCAGTGTCCCAGGAAGAAGAAGAAGAAGGAGGCACAGGTAGCAACAACAACATCTACAGAGATACATGAGTTTGCGAAGAAATTCGAGGAATTTTTTCTGGTTGCCTCTCTTTCGAGCAACAATGTTGCAGAGTTGGAGGATAGTGAGGCAAGGTTCGTGGACAGTGGATCATCTCGCCATATGACAGAAATGAGGTCGATGTTCCTTAGTGTTTCAAAGACGGGCTCAGACTTCCATGTGAAGAGTGGGGCGCACACCATGCATGCAAGGGGGTTGGATGCGTCAAATTCTAGCTAGAGTCAGGAGGTTCTCTGGAGGTGGTTGGGGTGATGTTTGTACCAGAGCTGAAGGTCAATTTGCTCTCTATATTAGCTCTGGAGGATATGGGGTATGCAGTGATGTTCGAGGATGGACAGGCACTCATACGGGCAAAGGGAGCTACCTTGGATGCAGCAGTGAAGCTCGGCATCAAAGAGAGTATGATGTATAGGGTGTTGGAACAGCCTATAGTGGGATCCAAAGGGATCTTGGATCGGAGATCAATGTCAATGGTTGAGTCTATAGGACAAGTGGCTTCATCCAAGACTGTCAGCTGGTATGACCTAACATTGATGGATTAGCAGAGTAGGAGATCAGATCAGAGTGCAACAGAGGTAGCATGAGGGTCTTCCAATTCAGAAGGAGCAGCTGCAGCAGCAGAAGCAGATCTGATTGGATCAAAGATTGATCTGAGTGGAGATACCGTCCTCACTAAGAGGGACTGTTAGGTTTTTGTAGCTCAGAAGGTGTCTCATCTATGCCTAAGTGTCCTAGGCTAGCTGATGGACACATTAAAAGACCCAGATCAGCCTTATTTATCTCAGCCTAAGTCTAACTTAGGCAATCAGCAAAAATTCCAGTCTTGAGTGGATTGTGGAGCTCAGTGCTTTGTGGGACTTCCTAGTGGGGTGCATTCCTTAGTGGAGTGTGGGGTCCAGCAAAGGAGGGGCGTCTCAATCTAAGTCATTGAATGCATGGCTGGGCACACATCTCAAGGCAACAAGGTGGCTGATTGAAGGATAAAGAGAGGGGCTGAGGGTGAAGAGGAGACACATTCCTCATTTGTGAGTTGAGCAAGTAAACTGAAAGAGGTCGCTTGGCTGAGTCATTGTTGGCTGAGGAAGAAGGCGATCTTCTGGCTGAGGAAGGTGATCTTCTGGCTGAGAGAGAAGGGCAACCTGGGCTGAGGAAGAGGGCAGCACAACAGCAAGTGTGCAGGCCGTACAGCAGGACGTACCTACAGCAGAGGAGAGGCCGAGTTAGTGGCCGTAATTCTTCGGGCTGTACTGGGAATTTTCAGCAGGCCGTACAGGCCAGATTTGTTCGACTAAACAGGCCGTACAGCACAAATCAGATGGGCCGTACAGTGAAGAAGTTAGCAGAAATTTTGTAAGAAAATTTCTAAATGTTTTTGCCGCTGTAATACTTATTCCTCTGAAGCCAATAAAGACCCTCTTTGCGGGTTTTCCCCACACTGGAGTTTCCAGGGTACTTCTTGTGTTGTCCATTCATGTGATTGGTTCCTGTGTATGCTTCTGCTATGTATTTTGGTTGAATAACTCAGCTGTAGGTGATTTTGCATAATTTTCAGATTTATATCAGCAAATATAATTTGTTTTCAAGTAAACTATTGGCAATTACTTCATATGCTGAGTTATAGGAATTCAACAAGTTTTTTGTAAAGTGATTGAAATTGCAACAAGTGACATGGGAATTTCCAAAGATGGCTCCGAAAGGGCTATTTTTCAGCCGTGGGATGTAGTCAAAATTGTTTACAAAAATTAGCAAAAGAGACTTGGTATCCAGGAATGCTATAATTGAAGGTTTTGCTTGGGTCAGACATTATAGAGAATCTTTAAAACATTTTTACATAACTTCAGCATGGAGGCCTTAAACAAATAAGTACCACCTTCACCAGAGTCCTTAGTGTGCTGCAGGCCAAAGGCATTAAAACAAGGAAAACATGGCATGCACAAAATGGATATGGGTATGAAGCCTTGAAACTGTTTTGCCAATTGCAGCAGGTTGGTGTGAAGCCAACAAGTTAACCTTTAACTGTATTCCAATGGCTTCTGCCAATGTTGCAGCTCTGGAAACAGGGAAGCAAATTCAAAGCCACATTATGAGAGCTGGAATTGTTGCTAATGTTTATAATATCAGTGCTCGTTTTGACATGTATGATAAGTCTGAGAGCATGCATGATGTGCAATAATGTTCAGAAGAATATCAGAACATGGCACAGTATCATGGATTGCAATGACAAGGAGGATATGCAGAAAACGGTTTTGGGAAGGAACCCGGCAATGCAGAGTGGAGAAATGGATTCCCCCTTTTAAAGATCACAGAGATGGAGCATGTGTGCTAAGCTACTCAACCCTGTGAATTCCATGCTATTTCAGAGACACCAGTGAAGGAACATCACATTTGATCTGTGGATCAGCCAACGAATAGACAGCAACTATGCACAAATATCTGATTCCAGAAAACGGCTCAGAAAATCATACTCTATGGTTTCTTCCATAAGCATTGAATCACTTTCTTAGGGTTTTGGCCCATAGTTGTGAAGCCTTCTGCAACTTCTCGGAGAAACCCCTGTTTCTGGAAAGTGAATCAGAATAACCATGAACATTCTTTAGAAAAGAAAAACCCACAGCCAAAGATGCTCTGAGGACAAGAAGAGATGCAAGTTGCCACAAGAGGTATTGAACAAAAGATGGCATCACTGATCACTGCAATTAGTAGAGGAAAAAACTTGTTCCTGAGATAAAAAAAGACTACAAAAACCAGCAATGATTCTGCCACAAAAATTTTTACACATCGACTATTAGGTTAGGACAACAAATAGCTAAAAAGACTACAAAGACCAGCAATGATTCTGCCACAAAAGTTTTAACTCGTCAACTATTAGGTTAAGACAACAAATAGCTAATCTGTAAGCTAGCCATGCCCAAGTGCGGGAGTGATAACACATACACAGGCTATGTATGCAGACCAGTGTTATTAAAACATTTTTGAACCATTTGAACCGGCCAGTCTGACCGGTTTTGGGGCAAATCCAGTTGGACCAGCCTTTTTGGCTGGTTCCGTACAAGAACTGACCAGTTCAGTCTGGCCTTTTTCACAGAATCGGCCAGTTCCGTACAGCACGTCTAGGACCCATGGATTTCAAAAAAAAATTAAAAAATATGAATTGTTTAATTGAAGGTAGGCCCAATACCTAACCCCTAGGGTAATGGTAATGTTAAATTTCAGGATGTTTGAGAGTGGTTCCAACCTCATTGGACTTCATATAAAGATAGTAGAATTTTAGGTCCCATTCAAAATTCAACGGAGTTAACAGTTTTCAGGATTTCAAAATTGGCAGGATAGCAATGTTTCCACTGGATTCTATCATGTATGAGGGTATGGAACTGGCATTTAATCAAGAGCACCAAGCCTCTATGTACCTCGATGTTGGTGGCATTGATTGTTGAACTCTTCTGTCATGATCCTAGTAAAAATTTACCTTTCATTCAAGAAAATCACTTATTAGGCATGTTAAGCTTTTTCTATCTTATTTTAATGCTTAGAGGGTGACACTGATGATGAGGATCCTAATATAGGTAATGATCTTGATGATATATAGTTATTTTTTGTCGCATGATTTTTTTTGGATTCTAGAGGCCATTTAGAACTTCGTTGTTGATGTATTTTGGTTCAAATATGAATTGCACTCGGTGCTATTTACTATTTAGGTTATATGCACTCTTGCTTGCTATATAAATGAGAAACTTTGCATATTTGTGTATAAATGGTTTGTATTCATATGAAAGCACATGAATATATATGTTTTTTTCAAATTTTGAATATCTTATGTATTTTTTGGTTGATTGGTTTTTTTGTCCAGTTCCGGTCCGGTTCACATTTTTGGGGTCAACTGGTTCGGTCACCAGTCCGGTTATAATAACATTGATGCAAACACATCTATTGTTATGGTATGCTGGTGCAGTTAGGCAATGGAAACCATGAATGAGCAACTGAATCCAACAAAGCAAATTGATGTGATGCAAGAATTTCGAAGGCAAACATCACAAGTAGATGTGATAGGAAGAGGAGTTAATTCACGCTATTCCTTCCATATCACCATTCTATATTCTGAGCAGCGTCTCTGGGAATGTACTCACAATTGATTTACATGAAATAGATTTTGCCCGAAGGATTATCCACTTTACCACATCAATTGTCCTCAAAGGTGCTACCATAATTTTTCACTAACTCTCACTTTGTTGATAAAACTCCCATTCACAGGGCAGGGGGGGGTTCATCTTTGATGCCGAAGAAAATCATGAACTAAGCTTTCCCTAAGGGTTAGGAGAATCCACCAACATTCAAGCTTAAATGCTAGAATTGTATCAGGATTTAAAGATTCTCAAATCAAGGGGAATACAAATATCAATTGTGATAAGGGACTCCTATAAATTAATCGGACAAATGTGAAACCAATTGATCTCTTAGAATCAAGCCTATCTAGACCAGTGTTATTAAAACTGTTTTGAACCGTTTGAACCGGCTAGTCCAACCAGTTTTAGGGCAAATCCAGTCGGACCAACCCTACCAAACCGTTTTTCGCCAGTTCTATACGGAATCTAAAGGGGGGCCTATTACCTAACCCTAGGGTAATGGCAATGTTAAATTCTTTAAGTAAAAGGATGAAAATGAAAGATAAAGGATAATGTCAAGAAAGTGACATCATCCTTTATCTTGACATTATGCTTTATCTTTCATTTTCATCCTTTTACTTAAATTTTTAACATTGCCATTAATTGTTTTAGGATGTTTGAGAGTGGTTCCAAGTTCCAACCTCATTGGACTTCATATGTAGATAGTAGAATTTTAGGTCCCATTCAAAATTCAATAGACTTGATGGTTTTCAAGATTTCAAGATCGGCAGGATTGCAACGTTTCTGCTGGATTCTATCATGTATGAGGGTATGGAAATGGCATTTAATCAAGAGCACCAAGCCCTCTATCTAGTGGCATCGATTGTTGGACTCTTCTGTCATGACCCTAGTAAAAATGTACCCTTCATTCAAGTAAAATCACTTGTTAGGCATGTAAAGCTTTTTCTATCTTATTTTAATGCTTAGAGGGTGACACTGATGATGAGGATCCTAATATAGGTAATGATCCGGATGATATGTAGTTATTTGTTGTGCATGATTTTTTTTGAACTCTAGAGGCCATTTAGAGCCTTCTTGTTGATGTCTTTTGGTTCAGAGATGGATCGCACTTGGTGCTATTTAGGTTATATGCACTCTTACTTGCTATATAAATGAGAAACTTTGCATATTTGTG
This sequence comes from Picea engelmannii, assembly GCA_009831015.1. Taxonomy (NCBI): domain Eukaryota; kingdom Viridiplantae; phylum Streptophyta; class Pinopsida; order Pinales; family Pinaceae; genus Picea; species Picea engelmannii. The sequence goes on from ML794586.1 coordinate 220,148, forward strand.
TATAAATGGTTTGGATTCATATGCATGCACATGAATATATATGGTTTTTTTTTCAAAATTTGAATATTTTATGTATTTTTTGGTCGACCGGTTTTTTTGTCCTGTTTTTCTCTGAATCCAGTCCGGTTCACATTTTTGGGGTCAACCAATTCGGTAACCGGTCCGGTTCTGATAACATTGATCCAGACTGATATACAGAGTTCAAGGGGTGGCGAGGAGTTTTCTATCTACAGAATTCTACCAGGTACTGAGGGTCCTCAATAGCCTGGTTGATCTAAAAGAAAATGAGGCAGTTGCTTTACACATTTGAATGCTGAGTATAAATGGGGGGGTTCCTATCAACTCCTACTTCCCATAAGTTTCACAAACAATAAGTTATTCATGCTAATGGAGTTTAAGGACAAGTGGCACACCAATCTTAAGTTGACAAGATGGGCAATAACTTCAACGTGAATCTTTGTACTCCCCTTTAATGTTAACATGCACAACAAAAGGATGGATAATAAATGCGATGGGATGGAGTTGAGTGGTGAAGGTGGGATTTTCTCTCCTGGAGTGTGTGGTCTCTGCAGGTATTTCTGGAATGCCGACACAGTTTTGTTTATTGATTTAATTATGTTCTTCTCAGCAAGGGCCTGGTAGGGTCCTGTGAGTAGTTCCTGGTTTGCAGTCTCAAACGAACTGGACCTCCATTTTTAGCTTCCAACTCAATAGTTTCTCTTTATTTCAGATATTTCCAATCTGGACGTTGTCAATATTTTTCTTTGGCACTAGGATTTGGTTCAACCTCAAGGCTTTGAAACAAATAGAGGGTCATAGGCACGCTAATCGTTGTATCACTTGTGAAATATCAGACCTATGTAGAGCACAGAGGAGCACACACCAAATTGAGGATTTACAAGTGGGTTTTTCTCATTACAACAACAGAATGACTAGCCAAATTGAATCTCCAAGAATTGGGAATGTTGATTTATCAGAAGTAATGGCTTGTCAAACTTCAATATGGTTTATATATTAGTCCTGGGCCTTGCTCAGAGCTCGCATGCTCTAGCCTCCCTTCCCAAGATTTCTATCGGTTCTATTAGAGCATCAGTTAAGGATGAAGAAACAATCCAACAAGCACAAGAAGAAATGGCAAATGAAAATGCATCCCTAGAGTTCAACTTTCAAGCATACATAAAGCAGGAAGCCCTTACTGGGCATGTTTTCTTCTAAGCCCAAGTGTTAATATGTATTGTAAGATAGTTTTGTTACTAGCTCTGTTTGCTAGGCTTTATACTAGTAGGCTTTATAGTTATCTTGTTAGAAGTGTAAGAATTGCTCAGATAGTACAGTCATTTCGAAATTTTGGGCCTTTTTGGAACCCTGATATCAGACATTTAAAGTTTTGATTTGTATTAATTTGTTGCCCAGTGCAACCACAGCCCCCTTTTAATACAAAAGACAATTGTTTCAGTTTTTGTTTTTTTTTGTGCAGTTCCCCAGGGCACAATCGGAATTGAAAGTATTTAGAGTCCATTGCATAATGATTTGGGTCAAGTAAAGTTGTACAGATGAAAGAAGAAATGGAAATCCGGGAATATTGTAGGCAAATCAAGCTCCTAGCAGTGACATAAGACTCGTTTGTCCTCAATAATATTATGACAAGGCAATACAAAGCAATTTCTGATTTATTTCATGTTGATCATGATGAAGCTCAATAATCAGTTCTATCAGCATTTTTGGAGTAGCAAGAAAATTGATGTGTTTACAAAACATTCATCTATTGCAAAAATATCAAATATTCTAATGTCACCTATTTTTAGGCTGAGGGGGTGAGATAGTTTAGAGTAGAAGAATGAAAATTTCACCTACTTTTAGCTATGATAAGCTGCTAAGAGGGTAATAATTTTGAGCACAAGAATGGATATTTCATTAATGCACAATATTTATTGGTCTGTAAAGCTTGATTCTAGCAATAATGAATCTGATGAACAACCATTCTCTGCTAAAATTTGCCTTTCTTATCTATCTACACTCAGTAATGATCATTGTTGAAAACATCGACATTGACAAAAAACTGCTGAGGGTCCAAAATATAACTTATCAGCAACATCAACAAATAAGGGCAAAAATCAGCAAACCACAACAAGCATTATAAAATACAAAATAAATCCATTTTTTCAATTTTTTAAAGATATAAACCAACAACCCCGGATGGGGTGCCATACAGCAGATAGTGCACATGATAATCCACCAGGCATTGAATACCCCTCACACCTGACTCACCGAACCTCGAGCCAGCGACGCGGGTGGAAGTTTCCAGAGGCTGCAGCATCCAATCATCCAAGGTATTTCGTACTCGACAAGATTTAGCTCCAAGGGAATGTTTCAGGTCTGCATGGCAGAGGTTGGCATTCTCAACTTCTGGTACCTAGTGTTTAATGAGCCATTAACGGCCATGACGCAAGCGCGGAGAGGTAAACTAAGGAAGCTAAGGGCTTGAGGGCAGCGCTATTCTGTTTATGGTTTCTACCTGGTGCACCATCACAGAAGAAGAAAGCAATGGGTCTAGGTATTTCATTACAAGGAGTCCATAACATCGGCGTTCAGTATGCTGCAACAACGAGGCCGCTCTAAGCGAGGCAGGGGAGCTTACATTCCAGTAGGACGACCTCTCTCCTCAGTCACAGGCAGTGATAAGTCAAATTCTCATGGGAAGCGCTCCAGATCTCCTTCATGCAACTCGAACAAGGATCACCACCAGGATAGCGAACATAACTCGGCTGGTTGGGGTTGTAAGATTGAATGGTTTGATAGGCGAGGGCACTCTCTTGGTTATGCCCCGAAATCTTTCCCTGGTTGGACTTCTTCTGAGAGCCCACCTCCAAGCTCCTCTAGCAATCCTTCCAGGAACAGTCGTGACGCTCAATCCTCGGGACACCTAGTGAAGCACTCATTGGAAGCACCATCCACAGAAAAGTTGAATGCAACCAACGCGAAGGACTCTCTGCGCATCTTTGACGCCTTATCCACTCTTCAACAACTGATTTTTGAGCTTCGCAATGAGGTCTTCAACGTCTAATTCCACCTTGAACTTCTGGAACATCGTCTTTCCCTAGCGAAGGACTTCAGCACTACTCGAAATGCACCCATCTCCCGCGACAGCTGGAGCTACGGTGGCCATCCTCCTTCCTTATGGACAGAAATGAATCAGCATTTGAAGGACATCAATTTCAATTTTTTGGTACTAGCTATTATAGTTTGGACATAATTGCTATCAGTCTTGAGGCCAAATTACGTTTACCGGTCTTGTTTTATTTATGTATCTGGCAATGTCAAACATTCTCTATGTCACTGAAGTCACTCGGCTCTATACATTTTTTGGTCTCATAGGAAGTATAGTCTTGAAAACTCAGCTGGAGCGGAGTTGGTTTCGAGTCATGGCAACTCTCACTCCAGCGAACAATGGTGTCATTTTATAACAATTTTTCATGAAAATTAACTTATAGAATACTTACAAAAAAAGATATAAACCAACAACATCAAATAAACACATCGGTACATAAATATGGAAAAAACACCAATTTATATGATGTAGTGGATGTCAAATCAAAAAAGATACATCAAAGTCAACACTGAATCTTGAACCCTAGTAGTTGTCCAATCAAGGACTCAAAAGTGGACAACCAATACAAAATAACATCAAATATATAACTGTATCTCATAATCATGAGTCCTCTACAATGACAAATCTAGTAGCTGGCTATCAATTCCCTTTCCCCCTTTATGGGAAAACGTTCTAGCTCATTTGCCACTAAAAGGTCTGGCATCATCTATCTAAAGATGACTAGTAGGTGTAGCTATATCAATCTATGCAGAAGACAGTGCCAATACTCCCACATCACCTTTCGTGCTGTCGAAGTGCTCCTCTACTCCCCACACTTGTTGCTCCTCCCCTGCCCCCTACGCTTGTTGCTCCTCCTCTTCTAACCACTCAAGTACCTCCTCCATAATAGGCACCTCGTACTCCACTCTCCACTGAGACAATATGTTAATGTTGCCCAAGGAAATGGCATCCACATCAAGTATCTTCTCAAGCTGCATCACCCACAATCAAAGTTTATAGTGGATATAAACCAAATCATTCAAGCATTGAAAATCAAACCTATAAGAGGGTCGTAATAAATTTAATAAGTCTTGAGGGTCATAAATATATGATTGCTTAGTTGAAGTTCCAACTTGTTGCACTTCTTTGAGTGTATTTTTTCAAACACAATCCAATTGCACTCACATCCTAAAGTGCTACAAGTTTGGTTTAGCAAATGAACAACAAAATTCCATAAGAGTGGTGCTTTTGCACTATAATTTCACCACCAAACATCTACAACAAATAAGAAGAAAAAAATGTGGGACTTGTTGCCGCCTTATACACACCTTTGGGAGACGTGGAAGAAATCTTCAATCCACTCGGTGTGTCCTTGGGGGCAAGTGAGAGTTAAGGTGCTGTCACCTAATCCTCAACTCCTCCGTCTAGGCCAACTCCTAGCGAAGCCAAGGGGGGTAGTCCCTAACAAAAATACTAAGGTTTTTAAGCTAAGTACAAGAAAATAAAATCTAGGAGTTTATTGCTTTATCAAACCCTTAACCATTAAACTGAAAATAAACATGAACATTCATTCACCACGATATATATATATAATCAAATTAACTTGCATCAAAAGGATACTAAGAAACAGTTGTTAGGTGCAAGTTG
>ML794586.1:236218-262063 GCA_009831015.1 Picea engelmannii
CAAAAGTGACATTTTGCACTTTAACCAAAGTCAAAGTACAAATAGACATAAAGGACTAGGACAAAGTGCCAAATGACTTTCCCACATGTGCTAAGGAAGGAAAACACATGGGGAACACCTCCCAAGGTACACAAATCAACAGGTAGGAGGCATTTAAAGTAGTTAATGTAGGTAGATAGAATTTAATTCTAGAGTAGACAGTTCTAGAGCGCGAGAGGGAAACGGGATATAGACACCCTCATTGTGTATTGTAACATTATTGAAGTCAGATGAAGCATTAGAGCAAGAGCATGCAGAGAGCTGTGAAAGAACACCCATGCACTGATATTTAAATTAATAGAAGAATTTGATTCAAATTCATGGTTCTGTGTTTGTTCTCTGTGTATTGATGTTGAATGATATGATCATTTGATGTTTGCTTCCTGATATACATTTGCTTTATATGCTGTGTATATGATTTCATGTTTGAATTGAAGTTTGTGAGGAAGAAGAAATGAGTTTCAATTGTTTCTCTATCTAAGCCAAGGGTTCCTGCAAGGAGTGCAGTTGAAGTGTCCGCAAGGAGTGCATTGACAAGGGGTTCAGATAGGGTTGCTTTTGTTCTCATTCATCTCAGGAGTGCAGTTGAGCACAGGAGCCGTGCAAGGAGTGCGCAGGCCAAGTGAAGTTCAGGGTTGTGAACCTGAGTGGAGTGTTCAACGACTGCTGCTGCAGGTGTGCGCAGGGTCGAAAGGATTCAACACTTGGAAGTTGTTGAATGTTTGTCGCAAGGAGTGCGTGCAAGGGTTTCTGAAAGATTCAGAGTTGGGAAGCTCAGGAGGGATAGGACCTTCGAGTAATTCATCAAGAAAAAGCATAGGGAGCTGGTACCGTGGATTGTTTAAGCAGGCGTCGTAAGTTCGCGCCGAAGGTTGACAAGTTGTGGAGGAACACTTGGTCATTCGCAGGGAATCGCCAAGGAGGAACGGACGTCGGTATTCTCCGAGGAAGATTCACGATATTTCATGAGCCGTTAGATCTCACAGAGGTGCAGGGGAGATACGCCGGGAATTCCCAAAGGGATCAAAGCTCAGGAGGGCCAGGACCGTAGATCCGAGCCACAAGGACCGTCAAATCTGCTCGAGGATTCGCATATCGGGGTTTCGTGGGTTGAAACTCCATGAACATTGCAACAGGAATCGCGATATCCCGACGGCAAAGGGATAGTGTGGGGCCACAGGAGTCAGTGACGTGGACAGGTGGCGCACCATATCGGGGTTTCGTAGCGAGAAGTCCCGAAGCATTTGCATTAGGATTCGCGATATTGCGAAATCCGAAATCCCAATAGAGGTGACAGGCCGTTGAATAGTCAACCTCGCACGTGTGTCGGAGTTTCGGCATATCGGGTATCGGGAGTCAGGGATACGAGTGGTTCGACATCGCGAGTTCTGAAATCGCAATAGAGGAAATCCCGATAGGAAAAGGTCAGCGTTGACGGGTTGTCGGGTTTCGGGGATCCGAGAGTACAACTTTCGATCACTGACCTCGCGAAGCCGCGAAGTCCGATCTCCCGATTGTAAAGAGGGGGATTCCATGAGTATTTCTGTGGGTGCAGATTTCCCGATAGGGAAATAGAAGAACCTTTTGGAGTTCTTCGGGCCGTGGAGGAAGAAAAGATCCTGTGCTGACGAGGACCTTCCGACCTACGGGTTGTGAAGGGAGGGCGTCGGCATCAGTGTGGTATCAGAGCACAGAAAGGTTCTTTGCTTTCTGTAGCAGAGAAGAAGAATTCCCCATGCCGCCCAGGAGAAGAGACATGCAATCACCCGATCCAAAGGATAGGGAAATGCCGAGAAGAAGAGGCAGGAAGATGACAGATCCAGCTATGGAGAGAGAGATGCGTGATCTACGAGCCAGACTCGAAGACATGGAGACAGCGCAAAGACGCACAGCCAATGCAGGGGATCTCAGTGATTCCGAGAGTGAAGCTGAGGCTGAACGTGAAGAAGAAGTTGCAGTTGAAGATGCATCAAACGAACGTTTGATCAGAGCTATTGCAAGGATGGGTGCAAGAGCAAAAATGGACATTCCAGCTTACGAAGGAAACTTGGATGCAGAGGAGCTTCTAGACTGGATTAGGGCTCTAGACACATACTTCGACTATGAAGATGTCGAAGAAGACAAGAAGGTCAAGCATGCTGTCACGAGATTGAAGGGACATGCAGCATTGTGGTGGGATGAACTACAAACTGACAGACACTGCAAGGGCAAGCAGAAGATCAAGAGCTGGGATCGAATGATCGCAAAGATGAAGGTGAAATTCATCCCCAGGGATTATCAAATTACTCTGTTCAGGAGGATGCAGAACCTGAGACAGAAGCTGATGACAGTGAAAGAATACACTGAGAAATTCTACAAACTGAACATCAGAGCAGGTCATCGAGAGAGCGATGATGAAAAGATTGCCAGATACATGAATGGCCTGAGATATGATATCTAGGATGAAATGAGCATGGTAACCATCCGAACGGTGGAAGATGCTTACCAGATAACTCTGAAAGCTGAAGAGAAGCTGAGCTGAAAGCAGAGTCAGAGGGACCGAGGCAAAAGTCAGCCCAGAGGCAAATCAGTTGTCCAAGGCAAATACCAGAAGCCCAAGGAGGACTGGAAGAAACCTCAGACTCGAACTGAGAGAGGTGGAACCTCACAGCGAGGGCAGCCATATGTTGAACAGAGAGGAGATTATGCTGATAACAACACTTTTCCTCGTACTAGAGGCAGAGGAAGAGGAAGAGGTGGAGTAATTACATGCTTCACATGTGGAAAGAATGGGCACAAGTCTTACGAGTGTCCAGATAAAAAGAAAGAGATTGGAGAAGCTCACATCGCCGAGGCACAGAGACGGGATGTTGAGACAGAGGACGCTGAAGGCGGAAGATCGTTGATGATGTGAAAAGTCCTTTTGACACCCGAGAAGGAGGTGGAGAGTTCAGTCCAAAGGACCAAACTTTTCAGGACCGCTTGCAAGACCAAGGACAGGGTATGCAAGGTCATCGTAGACAGCGGTAGCACGGATAATCTCGTATCTACAGAGATGGTAGAGAAGCTGGAGCTGGAAACGACTGATCATCCAAGCCCATACAGAGTTTCGTGGCTACAAAAAAGACACCAGGTAACTGTCACTAAACAATGTTTAGTTGAATTTAAGATAGGTGGATATAATGATAAGATATTGTGTGATGTCATTCCTATGGATGTTTGTCATCTATTGCTGGGTAGACCATGGCAATATGACAGGAATGTGATTCATGATGGGAGAATGAACACATACACCCTAGAGAAGAATGGGAGGACTCACATGTTGCTTCCAATTAAGGATAAGGAGGTGAAGCCGGAAGTAAGCAACACAGTACTTCTCATGAGTGGGAAGGAACTTCTTACAGAGGTTAAGAAGAAGGAGCATCCACAGTTTATTGTGGTCAGAAAACCGAGAATTGTTCTGACTAACACAAGAGTGGATGATTTACCAGAAGAAGTTCAGGAACTGCTGGAAGAGTTCGCTGACATCATAGTGGACGAATTACCTCGTTCGTTGCCACCGATCAGAAGTGTCAGTCATCATATTGATCTCATACCAGGAGCCAGTTTGCCAAACAAAGCCGCGTACAGGTTGACGCCGCAAGAGAATGAAGAGGTTAAGAGGCAAGTCCAGGAGTTATTGGACAAAGGTTTGGTCAGGGAAAGCTTGAGTCCATGTGTTGTTCCAACAGTACTCAGTCCGAAGAAAGACAGAGGCTGGAGGATGTGTACTGACTCGAGGGCGATCAACAAGATAACCATTAGGTACAGATTTCCATTGCCGAGGATGGATGATCTGATGGATTGCTTGAACGGAGCAAAATATTTTTCAAAGATTGATTTGAAAAGCCGTTATCATCAAATCCGCATGAGAGAAGGTGACGAGTGGAAGACAGCATTCAAAACCAATGAAGGGTTGTATGAATGGCTTGTTATGCCATTTGGCTTAACAAATGCGCCGAGTACCTTCATGAGGCTGATGAACGAAGTCCTGAGGGAATTCATCGGAAAATTTGTCATTGTGTATTTGGATGACATACTGGTTTACAGTAGAACAGTGGCAGAGCATCTGAAGCATTTGGCTACAGTGATGCAGAAACTACAGCAAGAAAAGTTGTTGATAAATATGAAGAAGTCCTCATTCATGAAGACAGAGCTCATTTACTTGGGATTTGTTATTTCTGCAAATGAGTTGAGGATGGACCCAGATAAGGTGGAAGTGATCAAGAATTGGCCATCACCGAAGAACATATTTGAGGTGAGAAGTTTTCACGGACTAGCTAGTTTCTACCGAAGGTTCATCAGGAATTTCAGTGGAATTAGTGCAGCGATGATGGACACAGTGAAGAAAAGACACAAGTCTTTTCACTGGACTGTAGAGGCTGAGAAAAGTTTTAACCTGTTGAAGAGGAAGATTACGGAACAACCAGTTTTGGTGTTGCCGGATTTCCGAAAGACATTTCAGGTGAAATGCGATGCAAGTGGGTTTGCAATCAGGGTAGTCTTGAGTCAGGAAGACAGGCCGATAGCGTACTTCAGTGAGAAGCTGAATGAAGCGAAGGTGAAAGACTCCACTTATGATAAGGAGTTCTATGCTATCATCCAGGCATTGAAGAAATGGAGGCATTACTTGATCCCAAAAGAGTTTGTCTTATACAGTGACAATCATGCATTGCAATTTGTGACTCAACAGGAGAAGTTGAATCAAAAACATGTCAAATGGGTTGAGTATATGCAGAATTTCACTTTTGTGATTAAACATATTTCTGGTACTGCTAACAAAGTTGTTGATGCTTTGAGCAGGAAGTGTTTGTTGTTGCAGGAGTTCAGAGTCAAAACGTTGGGTTTTGATGATCTTAGGAACATGTACGCAGATGATCCAGATTTCAAGGAGGCGTATGAAGCAGCTGAGAATCCAATTCTCAGAGATAGAAGCCAGTGGATGGAGTATATGATCCAAGAAGGATTGTTGTTCAAGGGCAATCAACTGTGTATTCCGAAATGCTCCATGAGGGAGAACTTGTTGAAGGAAAAACACAGTGGAGGATTGGTAGGGCACTTTGGTCACGACAAGACGTTCGCAAAGCTAAACGAGTCATATTTTTGGCCGGGAATGCGAGCAGATGTCAAGAGATTTGTGGACAGATGCAGAATTTGCCAGCATTCGAAAGAAAGGAAACAAAATGCAGGGTTTTATCAACCATTGCCCATACCAGAGAGGCCGTGGGATGCAGTTAGCATGGATTTTGTATTGGGGTTGCCAAGAACACAAAGAGGTTATGATTCAATCTTTGTGGTGGTGGACAGATTCTCCAAGATGGCACACTTCATTCCATGTCAGAAAACCAGTGACACAACTCACATTGCGAATCTGTTTTTCAAAGAGGTCATTCGACTTCATGGGTTGCCGAGGAGTATAGTTTCGGATCGAGACACCAAATTCATAGGGCATTTTTGGAGGACCTTATGGAAGAAGCTGGGAACTAACTTGTCATTTAGTTCGGCTTATCATCCTCAGACGGATGGACAAACGGAGGTAGTGAACAGAAGTCTAGGAGACTTGCTGAGAAGCTTGGTGACAGAGCACCACAGCCAGTGGGACAACATATTACCGTAGGCAGAGTTTGCTTATAATGACTCAGTTAACAAGAGCACAGGGCAGAGTCCATTCCAGATTGTCTATGGCATGCAGCCGAGAGGAATTTCTGAACTGAGAGATTCAGAACAGACTACGACTAGGAGCGCTAGTGCAGAAGATTTCGCAGAGGCGATGAAGGAACTTCAGAACCAGGTGAAGGAGCGATTGCAGAATTCAAGCCAGGAGTATAAACGCAGAGCAGATCAGCATAGAAGACAACTTCAATTTGAGGTTGGTGATCTGGTTCTGGCACATCTGAGGAAAGAAAGGTTCCCGAAAGGAACATATAATAAATTAAAGATGAAGAAAATCAGGCCATGTAGGGTCTTGAAGAAATTTGGGGCGAATGCCTATGAGATTGACTTACCCGATGGGATCGGAATTTCTCCGATATTCAATATCTCATATTTGTATCCGTATAAAGCTGAGGAAGCAGAGACTGGAAATGAGCAACCAGTGATCCAGTGGCGAAAGCAAATACCAATTGCAGAGAAGCCGCAGATGGAGCGCATACTAGACAAGAGAGTGAGTAAGAAGACCAAGAGGAAAGAATACTTTGAGTATCTGGTCAAGTGGAAGAACCATCCAGTTGAAGATGCCAGCTGGGAGAGTAAAGTAGAGATCCAGAAGCATGGACAGACCGTGCACAAGCTCATGGACAGGAGCCCATGAAAAGTTTCAAGCGAGGGAGTATGATGCAGGAGCATCTCCAACATCAAGCGAGCCAGCGCGGAGACAATCGGACAGCTGGACAAGCCCAGCACAAATTTTGAAAACACCTTGAAATTGTTGCGCAATCTTAAATGAAGTCATTAAGATGAGGCGCACTTGTATGATGTAAACGGACCTTGAGCCATTTGCTCTCGTCCTTAGTAGGTAGGAGGCATTTAAAGTAGTTAATGTAGGTAGATAGAATTTAATTCTAGAGTAGACAGTTATAGAGCGCGAGAGGGAAACGGGATATAGACACCTTTATTATGTATTGTAACATTATTGAAGTCAGATGAAGCATTAGAGCAAGAGCATGCAGAGAGCTGTGAAAGAACACCCATGTACTGATATTTGAATTAATAGAAGAATTTGATTCAAATTCATGGTTCTGCGTTTGTTCTCTGTGTATTGATGCTGAATGATATGCTCATTTGATGTTTGCCTCCTGATATACATTTGCTTTATATGTTGTGTATATGATTTCATGTTTGAATTGAAGTCTGTGAGGAAGAAGAAATGAGTTTCAATTGTTTCTCTATCTGAGCCAAGGGTTCCTACAAGGAGTGCAGTTGAAGTGTCCGCAAGGAGTGCGTTGACAAGGGGTTCAGATAGGGTTGCTTTTGTTCTCATTCATCTCAGGAGTGCAGTTGAGCACAGGAGCCGTGCAAGGAGTGCGCAGGCCAAGTGAAGTTCAGGGTTGCAAACCTGAGTGGAGTGTTCAGCGACTGCTGCTGCAGGTGTGCGCGGGGTCGAAAGGATTCAACACTTGGAAGTTGTTGAATGTCTGCTGCAAGGAGTGCGTGCAAGGGTTTCTGAAAGATTCAGAGTTGGGAAGCTCAGGAGGGATAGGACCTTCAAGTAATTCATCAAGGAAAAGCACAGGGAGCTGGTACCGTGGAGTGTTTAAGCAGGCGTCGTAAGTTCGCGTCGTAAGTTCGCGCCGAAGGTTGACAAGTTGTGGAGGAACACTTGGTCATTCGCAGGGAATCGCCAAGGAGGAACGGACGTCGGTATTCTCCGAGGAGGATTCGCGATATTCCGTGAGCCATTAGATCTCACAGAGGTGCAGGGGAGATACGTCAGGTATTCCCAAAGGGTTCAAAGCTCGGGAGGGCCAGGACCGTAGATCCGAGCCACAAGGACCGTCAGATCTGCTCGAGGATTTGCATATCGGGGTTTCGTGGGTTGAAACTCCGTGAACATTGCAACAGGAATCGCGATATCCTGACGGAAAAGGGATAGTGTGGGGCCATAGGAGTCAGTGACGTGGACAGGTGGCGCACCATATCGGGGTTTCGTAGCGAGAAGTCCCAAAGCATTTGCATTAGGATTCACGATATTGCGAAGTCCGAAATCCCGATAGAGGTGATGGGCCATTGAATAGTCAACCTCGCGCATGTGTCGGAGTTTCGGCGTATCGAGTATCGGGAGTCGGGGATACGAGTGGTTCGACATCGCGAGTTCCGAAATCGCGATAGAGGAAACCCCGATAGGAAAAGGTCAGCGTTGACGGGTTGTCAGGTTTCAGGGATCCGAGAGTACAACGTTCGATCACTGACCTCACGAAGCCGCGAAGTCCGATCTCCCGATTGTAAAGAGGGGGATCCCACGAGTATTTCTATGGGTGCAGATTTCCCGATAGGGAAATAGAAGAACCTTTTGGAGTTCTTCAGGCCGTGGAGGAAGAAAAGATCCTGTGTTGACGAGGACCTTCGACCTGCGGGTTGTGAAGGGAGGGCGTCGACACCAATACTCCTTTTCTCCATGTTTCCTCTGAGTTTGTTGTTGTATCAGGGAAGTCTTCTTGCCATTCTTCCTCTAAAAACATCTAGGCTTGTGGCATGTGGCTTGCTTCTCCCAACAAGATGCCTGAAGATGGCCTTTCTTCTCACAAAAGGAGCATGACTCAAAAAACCAATAGCTAGCAGCGGTATGGCTTTTCTTCTTGCAACAGTGACAAGCAAGGGTTGTCTTGCTTGATGCATACCTCTTGGTTTTCTTCTTTTTGCTTCAACTGATTAGCTTGTAACTTCTTGTCAGTGCTAATGCAAACTGCATCTCTAAACTTTCCTTCTACAATCTGCCACAAGAAGGATGAAGTGGTAGTGTTTTGCCATCTTCACTTGTTGTTTCTCTTTTTTTTATAAGCAACCTAAATCTACAACATCTTTCGCCTTCACAAAAGTGATCTTGGTGGCGATGGCCTTTTCATCTGTGCCACCAAAACCTAGTCCTTCATGATTAACCCTCACTTCAACTACAATGGGGGTTATAATGCCTTGACTTCTCTTGTCTAGCCCTTGACCATTGTAGCCCATATATCTTAATAGCTTGGAACCAATGCCTCTAGTGTGTTTTTCAAAATCACCAAAATGCTAATGAGAAAGGTGTGAAGGTGAGCTTACCATGTTTGTCTCAATAATGGTGATAGCTTCTGCGGTAGCAATGCATGGTCGCCTTGCTTCCTTGATCTCTTGTACAGCTTCATGTAGCTTGGCCAATGCTTCTTCCTTCTCTGCTAATAACCTTTTATCCCAACTGCACAAGCTAAACTTTGCTCTTGTTACAATATGCCATAACAACAATGAGGGAGTCTTAGCACTCAACAAAACGATTATTTAGCAAAGGCGACAATTTTGTAGAGGTCTCATGGTCTTTTTCCAACCATGCTATCCTCCAATCAAACATTTGTTCCTATTACTTTAATCGTCGATTCTCCTCTTGGAGATACAGATTACTAGCCCGCAAGTCTTCCAACCTTTCTCTCTTTTGTGCTTTACCCATGCTTCATTTGTTTCTCTTCAAAGTTCTGGCAACTGCACCACAGTGAAGGATTCAATTGCTTGGATACCAATATGATACATAAACCCGGGACTTATAGCTCTCACATTTGCGGAAATGAAATCTAGTCTCTGGTCTCGAAGTTATACAAAGATCTCTATTCTTAAGAATGACTCCCAGGCTTATGTTCTTAGTATAACCCTGGAAACCCAAACAATAAAACTAGTGTAAAATGGTTGCTTAGTCTTTATTTTCGACAATTGCAAGATTACAATGCAGGATTGTAGCTCCCTCGGCCATTCAGTAGTTTATATAGCCAACTTCTCTTTAGCATCCTCTCTTCTCTACCAAAATGCCTTTTATGAGTCGAATTGCAAGAAAATATAGGCAGTGATGGGGTAAATGAAAGGCTAGGCATTCTTGTCCTTTCATTTCCCATTCCCTAGCTTTCTTTTCTCCTATTTCGTCCTTTTCTCATTCAATTCTTTCTTTCCTTCATTTCCTTCATTTAGTTTCATTATGCTTGCATCGTCTTTTCTTTTTCTTTCAACCCTCATTAACTATCAAATTACTTGTGGGTACTGAGTCTTACAACCATCGATTTTGTTTGGATCAATTTCGAATAAAATAATTAATTGTATTATTTGATATTATTTACACACCAATCTCTTGGATAAACCCATCCAACAATTCACACAACAACGTTGTATCTTTAACATGCATTGATGCATCAATGGATTTAAATATTTTTCCCCTGGGCCAATGTACCTAAGAGTCCTACCCTTTCCATTTTTCCAACCACTGGACATCACTTTGCATCTAGTGGCCTCCCGTGACTTCTTTAGGTCCTCCAGTCTAGTATTGATATCATTCTTTTCCATATGAAGAATTGGCCCCTACAACTCCTCGTAAGTAGGGAAATTATAACTTGGGCCAACAATAGCTATAGCATCACAAATTCACTAGAAAAATGGGTGTTGCTCTAAAAAAGACACTCCCCCACAACCCCGTGTACTTCTTGCTTCTTTTTTAGCCATTGACCAAATGGAAGGTTGTGCCTCATCTCCAATTCTTTTAACAAAGAAAGGTGAGGTTCTCACGAAAGGTGAACCTGTGAAGTCCCTCTCACTGCCTTGAGTCCCAAATATGCTTGTGGTTCTTGAGGATCTAACCACTCCACTGATGACAAGTTCAACTTTGAGAGTGGTTGCCTCTTCCCTATTTTTATCCTTTTCATAAATAGCTTTGTGGACAACTCACATAACCTCTGGTGATGACTTACTACAAACCCCAACCTCATGCCCTATGAGTCTCATTGTAAGATTCCCTTCCATATGACCAAGGTACTTGAGGACTTAGTAGCCTAGTTGTTCTCCCTAGGCTATAGTCTCATCTAAAGGGGACTAAGGTGGTCAAAATATGTCATTAAGAATGCTAAAGTCAAATTAGAAAAAGTGACATTGGAAAACAAGAAAATATAAGTTAATTCGCTAATATGAGATAATTGAAGAAAAGACTTTAGGAAGCCAATTAATAATTTAAGTGAAGAATTAGAAGCTGGAGTATAAAAGAGGATGAGGGCGCTTCACTTCCTCATTCTTGATCATTTCCATTTGCAACTTTGAACTCTAGTAGATTGAGTGTTTTGAGGGTTTTGACTAGACAAACCCTAGAGATCAGCACGGAGGTGAAAGATCCCTCCTTTCCTGGTCCAAGTTTGGCCAAGGTGGTTAAAGATTCCACCCTCACCATTCTATTCAGATTAGATCCTTCTCAGCTATCATTTGTGAAGTGGGGCACACCATTCGAGGGTTTTCTGCAGGAAAGGCTCACTGTCCAATCTTAAAGAGTTTGATTTGACTTCTAGTGGTTGGATTTGGAGGAGATCTATACTTGGGTACATTTGTCATCACTGGAGTGAGCTTTCTTGACACTCTTGGTGGTTTTCATTCCCCATAATTATTTATTATCAAAATTGGGCGAATTTACTGAAGGAGGGAGCACTTGGGGTTAGAGATCCATTGTTTTGGGGTCAGATTTGGCATATACAGCAAGGGAAATTCATCATATGAGTTGAGTTGAAGAGTCAAGTCTAAAGGCGAGTTGTTATGTCATGCATCATGTTCTAAGTTGAGTTCACTCATCTCTGTTCTACGCCTAGGATATACAGAGAGCTACTCTCTTCATTATTCACTTTTTCTATGCAACGTAAGGGAGAGGAGGATACTTTTGCAAGCAGCAGGTAGCACAACAAGGCACTCACACTCTGGCAATATCATTTTAAAGCACATTCTCATGGTGATATTGTAATCAGATTGATCATTCATTTATTTGTTGATAAGGAAGATTGTTTGTTGGGGTTTTCTCCCTCTTTGGGTTTCCCCAAGATAAATTCCTGTGTTATTGTGTGACTCCAATTTTGTGCATTGTCTACTACTGCTTTACAGCTTTCAGTTTCCACTTTATTTATCATTTAAGTTTTCAGATCTGCACATTATATTGAAGAAAATTAAAAGTCCATTGCATTCTGAATCTAAGCTCGAAATTTCACAGCAGGGCACCAAAGGTTCCTCAAGACTTACAAGCAAATTAGAGAGAGGTTTGCATGGAAGAACCTCAAGGAGGATGTTATGCGCTATGTTAGAGAATGCACAACTTTTTAGTAAAACAAGGTTGAGCATACCCATCCAGCAGGTTTGTTGCAGCCACTTCCCATCCCAGCATATCCATGGATTTCATCACGGGTTTTCCTAAAGTGCAAGGCAAGGATGGCATTTTTGAAGTTGTGGATCGCTTGACCAAGTTTGCACATTTCTTTGCCATATCCATGGAGTATAGCGCATCTCAAGTAGCAGAATTGTTCTTCAAAGAAGTTTTCAGATTGCATGGCTTACCCAAAACTATTGTGAGTGACAGGGATAGCAGGTTCATGAGCATTTTCTGGTAGGATTTATTTAGACTTGTGGGCACCTAGTTGACCCCTAGTATGAGCTACCACCCACAGACTGATGGACAAACATAAATAGTCAATAAATGGGTGGAAGGATATCTCAAGAATTATGTGGCAAGACAACAGAAAGCATGGTCCAAATGGCTTCATCTAGGGGAGTATTGTTATAACACTACCCATCACAGGTCCATTGGCATGACACCCTTCAGGGCACTATATGGCTATGATTCACTCACTTTCAAGTAGGTTGTGCTTGGGGACAGCAGGGCTCCTATGGCTAAGGACCGAATACAAGAAATTCAGGAGATACTTAGGGAGCTTAAAGATCATTTGCAGAAGGCTCAAAGCCAACAAAAGATCTATGCAGATAAAAACAAGGTGGAGTGCGGCTTTGAAGTTAGAGACTTGGTCTATTTAAGGCTACAACCATATTGCCAGTCATCTATCAAGAGAAATGGTGTGGAGAAACTCAAGCCTCGTTTCTATGGCCCATATAGGGTGAGTAGAAGCGTTGGGGAAGTAGCATATGAGATTGAATTGCCACCAGGGAGAAAAATCCATAATGTATTCCATGTGCCATGCTTGAAGAAGGCATTGGGTCAACAGGTGACAATTACAGAGAAGCTTCCCCCACTTGATGAGGAGGGCCAATTGATTCTAATTCTTGAAGACGCCTTGGAGGTTAGGGAGAAAAAATTGAGAAACGGGAATATCAAGGAATATCTGATTAAGTGGAAGAATTTGTCGATTGAGGATGCTTCTTGGGAAGGTGAACAAGTCTTGCAGCACTTCGATTCGGAATTGCTTGTGGGCAGGCAATTTCCAGAAGGGGAGATTGTAAGATCCCCTTCCATATGACCAAGGTACTTGAGGACTTAGTAGCCTAGTTGTCCCCCCAGGCTATAGTCTCATCTAAAAGGGGACTAATGTGGCCAAAATATGTCA
This sequence comes from Picea engelmannii, assembly GCA_009831015.1. Classification (NCBI taxonomy): domain Eukaryota; kingdom Viridiplantae; phylum Streptophyta; class Pinopsida; order Pinales; family Pinaceae; genus Picea; species Picea engelmannii. The sequence continues at coordinate 249,301 of ML794586.1, forward strand.
TTAAGAATGCTAAAGTCAAATTAGAAAAAGTGACATTGGCAAGCAAGGAAATATAAGTTAATTGGCTAATATGAGATAATTGAAGAAAAGACTTTAGGTTCACTTCCTTTTTTGCAAACTATTTGTGCTATAAAACTTGATATTAAACCCCAATATAAGATCAAGGAAGCTACAGGGGAAAATTGTTTGACAAAACACCTCAACCAGAAAACCAAAAACTTAAAGTATTCCACACAAAACCACTTGGGAATCTTACACTCATGCATTACCCACACAATGACAAGTCAATCTTTGTCAGTTTGTCCCATTTTTAGGTTCGCCATACTGCCAAAATGGGTCCAAAGCCTTTGACATATTGGCAAAACAATACTCAACTTCCAACTTCAAACCTAGGGAAAAATAAATTGAAGAAAATGAACATCAAAGACTACTAGAATTTCAAAACAACAAAAAAAACAGCATAGTTAAAAAAAAAAGGACCTATAAATTACTCTATGAGCCATGAAGAATGATAATAAGAGGCAAGCAACATGCGCTCTGAAAACCTTGCAAAAATCTGGAAAAAAAACTAGTTAAGAGGGTGGAATTTGAAAAAATAACTAGGATTTGAGAATATGAAAACCGTAGGACAATGAGAATTAATCTCCGCTTCAATAAGAAAAAAACTTTGATAGCGATGAGAATGATGGTTTGAGAATGCCTTCACTCTCATTCCCCAACAGAAGCAAAGACCAATGAGTTAAAAAAAAAAATTGGCAATTTAAGAGGGTCAAAATCAGCATAAGCGGGTTTTTCCCATTGTGGCACGATTTTTTCTAGCACTTCAAGAGGGTCAAAATCAGCACAAGCGATTTTTTCCACTGTGGCACAATAATTGAGGGAAAAAGAAAGAGAAAAAAAAAAACAATTTTTATGGGGCATCGCAATGTGATGATTTTTTCCAAAATTCACAATTTTTTCAAGGTGATTTCTGATTTGGGGTTTAGCATCACAAAAAACTGCTATGTTACCCATTTTCCAATGATTTTTTCATGTATGGTAATGATAGAAGGAGCCCGCTAACCCAAAAACTTAATGCCCCGTGTAAGGGAAAATGATGTCTTTAGTATTTGTAAAGAACTGGATGGCCCAAGATAGAAGAGTTCTTGGAAAATTCTAAAGATGTTCTTTAGTTAAGGATGCAATGAGTTATAGATATGACAATTGCGGATGGATGAAAAAGCCACTCGAATGGTATCAAAAGATGCAGTAGGATTGATGTCATTAAATTGGATTCCACCACTTTTTCAAGTACCCAAAGATGCAGTAGGATGATGTCATTAAATTGGATTCCACCACTTTTTCAAGTACCCTTAGTTCATATACAAGTTTAGAAACACTAGAGCACGATAAGCAGGTACTCGTACTAAAAGTGTCAAAAATGGGCTTCAGTCGGTGTTTTTGTAGGCAGCGAAGGATGAAATACACATCACAGATGCCAGCATCCTCGATGCATGTAAAATCCAAAAACCCATAGAACAAGGAAAGCAGTTTCATGCACATACTATTACTGTCGAAATTAAGCTGTGGCATCTTTGTGAAGAATGATCTTGTTAACATGTATGCATATTGTAGGAGAATAGATAGTGCAAGCAGATTGTTCATGGAAGCCAAAGGAATTTGCATTTTCCCTTTGTAGGTTGACTATGGTGCTAAGGGAATATATCTGATTGTTAATGTTGAACGATTATCAAATCACGTTCTCACAACCAGAGTTTGAAAATTCAATCAAGTCTAGACAATACCCAAACCTCAAGAGATTATCTGGATGCTCAATAAGAAGTTTAGAATGAGCTTAGTTAGAGTGAGCTTTTATGGAATATAGCTTCGAATAAGGTTCTCAGGTCCCCTACTGGCTTCCTTCCTATAGGTAATGATTCATTAAATATATTCTCTAATAAAGGATGTTGCTATGCAGGATGATCTGAAGCAGAAACTAGAAACAGGAAATATTAAACAGAACGAGAAATAGGACTAGACAGTTTTGGAGATAAGAAACGAGAACCTACTCTTCTCTATATGAAATCACCAATAAGAAAAAAAATGAAAACAGTGGAAGAGAGTATGTTACTTGACTTCCGTTGCAGACTGCCAGTAGTAAGGATTGAAAATGGACACGATGGAGAAGATAACAGGAGCCCAAATTGTGGTGTGGAACATCTCTTTGCCAGAGTGGGGGATTCCCGGGTCCCCTGAGTATGCCGGTCCGAATATTTTGTCCATGGTTTTCCTCTTCTTCTTTAACTCTTTTTCTTCTTCTGCTACTGAATTCGCCGATGAATCGAAACTGAATCGCGGATGAATCGAAACTGAATCGGGTGATCCGTGTCGTTCTTCGATCGCATAGGTTCTAACTTCGCCGATGAATGAGTAAATGAAAGAAGCGGAAACCCAACCGTAATCCTCCCAAACACCCCACCCTATCCACTAGAGAACTTGAATGACTGAATTAAGCCTAGGCAAGCTTTGGCTCGTGGTGTGGGCTACGGTTATGCAAAAGCCAACAACAAAATTATCGTGTCAACAAAAGAAACAGAGACTCTACATATAAGAAATCAATAAAAATAAATTTAATTTTTTTTCACCCAAAAAAAACAGTTTCATTGTTATTGTTATTCTTATTAGAAACAAATGAAACTTTCAGATTACATAAAAAGTAACTTCCATGAATAGGAATGCTCTTTCATCTATAACAGATTTTATTATAAAGTTCTTTGGTTACTTTGTGTGGCTTAAACATATTGAAACCTGCAGGTTGTTTCTATGTAAAATCTCTTTATAGGATTTGCATTTTCCCGGATCTAACAATAGATCCTTTATCAGTTTCTTCATAAAATAACCATCCGAAGGGTTCTTTGAGGGCCTTATTGGACAATCTGTTTGCTTCTTTATTGAACTGTTTGTGGATGTGCATGAAATTTATCAGTTCATAGCTTTTCTTTAAAGTTCTGATCTTTTCCTTCCAATGACTAAGATAATTTAGATCCAGATTGGATTTGTCATGTATCCAGTCAATGGTGACCTTTGAGTCGCCTGCTACCATTTAGTTTTGAAACTAACACTTTTCATATAAGAAATAAATAAAATAAATTTAGTTTTGTTAGCAAGATAAATTTGGTTAGTTACTTTTCATATAAGTAAGACTAAATGAATGAGTTGCAGGTCTAATGGCAGCTCTCTGGGTTTTAGGTTTAGACTAGGGGTTATCTATATTGGAGGCTCAAATGCAGGTCGTGTTTCTTTTCGTTAGCATGGGTAGCCTGCTTCAGTTTTCAGCTCGAACCGTCGACCATTAGCTAGCTACTCTGTCGTCTTATTACTCTTGTCGTTTTCCTAGTTTTTTAGAGTGTTTTAATGTAGTAGTTGAGTTCTCATTAATGGAGTGGGTGGCTAGTTAGCCTGTTACTTATTGTTTAAGCAGTTTATGTCACCTCTTATTTGTTTTCTCTGGCTATCTCGGTTTTCACCCGTTTGATGAGACAAGAATTTTGGCAATCTCTCCAGACTTTCCCTGAGGTGACAACACCATAGGAGGGTATTGAACCTTCCTAATGGAAAGTGAGGTCACGGCTCTCCTGGGAGGGGAGGACGTGGAACATTGGGAACGGCAGGGGTTGTTAGCTTCGGTTGACGAGCTATGCAACAGTTATTACAAGAGGACAAGTAATAACTGTGTTTTAAATGATCCAGCTACTGGGTTGCCTTCGTCTTCTTTTCCTTCTAACACTCGCATTTTCCTTTCGTCTGGTAGAGAGACGGCTTCGTGTACACTGTAGTCGATAGATTCTAAGCAAAAGGAGGACTCTATGGGTGTATCAACCATTAGGAGAGCACTAGCAAAGGGTGCACCTGGTGTTTTACCTCAGTTGGTAGACTTTAACTCACCTTGTGTGACTAGTTTTACAGAGCGACAGGAGGTTCCTATCTGTCATAAGTGAGGTGTATACAAACGCCCACAGCGGGTGTGGAAGCCAAAGAGGAAAAAACATCATTTAGTTATGGGTATGGACGTAGGCTTAGAAGAAGCCTGCAACCTTGCACTCTGCGCTCTTGTGGGTAGGTTAGCTTACAGGGCTCGTTGCACACAAAAGTTGTCCGAGTGGATGAAGAGTTATTGGGAGCCTGTTCTGGGCTATTCACCTGAGGTTTTAACCTTACCTAGAGGTTGGTTATGGTTTATTTTTAAGAGTCCAGAGGACTCGTCTTATATCCTCGATAAGTTTTGGGGCAATGGGGGTGGAAGCTTGATGTTGAAGCAGTGGTGCATCAGCTTTGACCCTGTAACGAAGTACTTCAGCTTTCACCACCTCCGGGTTTTCCTTTCGGGGCTTCCACTACAACTATGGAATACACAGGGTTTGGAGCTGATATGTAATGCTTTAGGGCACTTTTTAATGGTGGACAAAAAATCTCTACATGCTACTGATAAACGGATGGAAAAGGTTCTTGTCGAAGTTGACATTCATGCAGGTTTACTGGAAACCTTGGATATAGAGTGGAGGGGCCATTTATTCGCCCAGCGGTTGGATTACCTGGGTCTTCATTTCCATTGTTTGATCTGTCGACGAACAGGGCACTTACGAAAGGATTGTACTATGTTTTTTGGAGATCCATCTGAGGAGGACTCCTCGGAGGATAACATGGTTAACAACTACTCTCCCCTATGGGACCTTCCAGATGTGGGAGTTTTTTCGAGTTCAAGGATTGAGGAGAGCCCTGAACCGGTGGTTACTACATACATTAGTAAGCTTAAACTTTATGTCCTATGCTGTATAATTTGTTATCTGCTTGGGAGAGAGACCACTTAGATAGTCTTGCTCATTCAAACTCAGATCATCAGACTGAGGTTGGTAAGCCACCTGTGTTGGACATTGTCCGTTTGTCTCCTATTATCTCTATTATTCGGCCAGTGACCTCTTCGGACCCAATTCCTCTACAAGTTTCGAGTTCACCTGTTTTGCATGTATCCTTAGATGAGGAGGACTCCCTTTTTGCTTTGGGTTATGTTGAACCGGCCATTAGCGATCATTCTCTGGAAAGAATGATCTCCTCCTTAGTTCCTTCCATTAATGGAAACTTTGCTCCATTCCTATTTCGACATACCTAGGGAAGGATTTAGTCACTATCTCTAGCTCTAAGGGAGGTTTTTTCTAATACCTCAGGAGTAGGGAACGATCCTGGGAAGGAGTCGGCGTGGTCGCGGAGCTTGGGTTTGGAGCTATCTCCTATTAAAACCAGGAGTGCTCATAAAAAGGCAGGTTTTATGGGTTCTTCTTCTGCTATTTAGTCTGTTGTTCTAGATCAAGGGGCGCTTAGAGGCATGAAATCCCTTGCACGGGCTAAGTCATGATCCTTCTATCCCTTAATGTTAAAGGGGTGGGAGGACCCCTGAAACTATCCTCCTTGAGAAGATTATTAGCTAAAACTTGTCCAATTGTAATTTTCTTACAAGAAACATTGGTGGAAGCAGATAAGGCAAAAAATTCCATGTATTTGCTCAGGCCTGAGTGGATGATCTGTGATGTAAGCTCTGTTGAAAAGTCTGGTGGGCTCCTTGTTCCTTGGGACCCTACCTGCTTTGACTTAGTACCGGTCCTAAGCTGTGGCGGAATTTTTTTGTCAGGTACTAGCTTAGTGACTAAAAGGAAGGTGTCTCTTTTGAATGTTTATGGACCTTGCCAAGAGTGCAAGAAATTATGGGAAAAAGTTGATAGAGTGAGTCTTCTAGTTGTTGATGACTTGATTCTACCAGGTGATCTGAACTTAACGACAAGTTCATAGGATATTTGGGGAGAGTTAGTGTAGGCAGATGCTCTGGCGGGTTTTTTTAAAGAGATTTTTACAAAAAACAAGTTGGTGGATGTGGCCCCTGCTGAGGTGGTGCCAACGTGGAGAAATGGAAGATCCAGATCTGAAGGAATATCAAAGAGACTAGACAGATTCTACGTCGTGGAGGACTTCCTCACTACTTCTTGTAGATTTCGAGTTTGGGTCGAATACCCCTTTATATTTGATCACGCTCCAATTTTTCTTCAGTTGGGCGAAGACCGATCTGTGGAAGCTTCTCCTTTTAAGTTAAATCCAACATGGTTATGTGATGCCTCCTTTGATACTATGGTGCATGAGGTATGTAATGATACAACACTACAACTTCCAAATGGAGCGCAAAGAATATTGGCAGGGAGGTTAGATTTTTTGAAAGTACTGGCAAAGGCCTGGTCTAATGAAACGGATCAGGGACCGCTTAGAGATGGATAAAATCGAAGGCGGCTTAGATGAACTCTTTTGTCTAAAGGCACAGGGATTGCAAATTGAGGATTATGAGCATAAAGTGAGGTTATTGGAGGATGATCACAAAAAGAAGCTCCTTAAGGAGGAGGAGCGATGGCGACAGAAGAGCAGAGCAATCTGGATTACTATCAGAGATAAAAATATAAAGTTCTTCCATCATTTCGCCAGCTTCCAAAGGAATAAAAAACACATTTGGGAGATTGAGGATGATGTGGGAAGGATCCATTCGAAAAAAGAGGACATAAAGAATGTTGCTATCAACCATTTTAAATCCTTCTATCAGGCCATGGGAACAAATATTATTGGTGACCAGATTGCTACTGTAAGTCTATTCCTTAGGATGGTGAAGGAGGAGGAAGTCTCATCCTTAGAAAAGCCATGCACAAAGGAGAAAATTCTAGAGGTTTTGAAAGGCTTCACAAAGGATAAAACTCTTAGGCCAGATGGCTGGACTGTAGAATTTTTTCTTCATTATTTCGAGTTGGTTGGGCAGGATTTGCTCAATGTTGAGGAAGAGTCAAGATTAAGAGGCGAAGTTATAAAATAGATAAACTCTAATTTTATAGCTCTGATCCCTAAAGTTAATCGCCCCAGCACGTTCTCTGATTACCGCCCGATCGCTCTTTGCAATCTATGCTATAAGATAATTGCAAAAATCATAGCAAAGAGAATTCGACCTATCCTCTCCCGAGCGTTATCAGAGGAACAATTGGGCTTCCTCAAGGGAAGGCAGATCTTAGATGTTATTGGCATGGCACAGGAGTGCCTACATAGCATAAAGACAAAAAAACTCCAAGCTATTATACTAAAGTTGGATCTGAAGAAGACATATGACTGCATTAACTGGGACTTCTTGAGGCTTATCCTCCTCCAATGTGGATTCAGGCTGGAAACCACTGATTGGGTAATGGGATGCGTAACATCTACTATATTTTCTATTTTGATCAATGGGGAGGCGACAAAATTATTTCAGATCAAGTGAGGGCTACGCCAGGGTTGTCCATTGTCGCCCTTCCTATTTATACTTGTGATGGAAGGACTTAGCATTATGCTTAAAAAAGGACAAGCCGAGGGGGTGCTGATAGGGATTAAAGTTTCTAGACTAATAAGGATCTTACATTTGTTATTTGTGGACGATGTGATTATTATGTCAAGTGCAAAGTTGTCTGAATGGATCGAGATAAGCAAAATTCTCAATATCTTATGTCGAGTGTTGGGGTCGAGAATTAATATTCAAAAATCAACCTTCTCCACACGGGAGTCCAAAAAGAAACTCTAGACAAGTTAAATGTTTTATTCAATTTTGAATTCAAAGACCTGTCGGGTGGCTTTAATTATCTGGGGTACTTTCTAAAACTAGAGAGCTATACAACTGAGGACTAGAGATGGCTTATTGAAAAATTCGAACACAGAATCAATCACTGGTGCTATAGGTTGTTATTTCTAGGAGGCAGGTATGTTCTTGTAAAGGAAGTCCTGGAAAGTCTCCCCATTTATTGGCTAGCTTTAGCGCACATTCTGATGTTCGTTCTAAATAAAATTAAACACTTGGTTTTATCCTTTCTTTGGTCCGGCAACAAGAAGAGCATAAGTTGTCATTTGTGTAATTTGGAATCAGTTTCGAAGCCAAAGCTTTATGGTGGATGGGGGCTTAGAAATATATTCATTTTCTACAGGGCTCTGGCATCAAATACTTTATGGAGAGTTTTGACAAAACCTGGAATATGGAACAGGGTGACAAAAGATAATTATTTGCCTCGTGAATCAATCCATTCATGGTTAAGATCAGCCTCTACAAGGTCAAATTATGGATCACAGACATGGACAAACTTAATCAATTCTTTACCTCTTGTTTTACAATCGCTTGCTTGGAATCTAGGCACATGTCAGTCTATAGTTATTGGGAAAGATGTCATCTTGGGTTTGGGAAAGGACTCGTTTTTAACAAAAGAGTTAGTTGAGAGACTGAACCAAAAAAACATTCACTGCTTTACCAAGCAAGTTGTGACCAACTACAGGAACTCTTTGCTCCACCTGGTTAGACTGTATAACTCTGAAGCTCGAGGGAGACTTAGCCACAGAATGGGAAAAGTATAGAAAGCTTTTGATAAGCTCAGGCATACATCTATGGGATCATCCAGATGTTATACTATGGACGAGGGGTGATAATACATGACATCTAACGGTTAAAAATGTGTACAATGCAATTGTGGCAAAGCTATGGACTTCAAAAGAGGGTGGCTGGAGGAGAAAGCTATGGAAATGAGACTGCCCTTTAAAAATTAAGTTATTTACATGGCTGGTAGCATAAAACAAGATTCTTACCTGGAAAAACCTCCAAAAAAGAGGATGGGTGGGACCAGGAATATGTTTTCTATGCAAAGGTAGGAGGGAGACAAGTAAGCACCTATTTGTGAATTGTCCATTCACCATTTCAGTTTGGAATAGGGTAAAAATTGCACTAAATTTCCCGAGTGGATGGACTGGCCAAACAGTGAATGAATGTTATGATAATTGGACAAAGATGAATCCAACTTTACCTACGTTGCCTGCCTTTTTTTTGTTGGTACATTTGGAATGAAATAAATTTGACAATCTTTGAGGCATGCTCTCCCTCAATACAAAAGGTAGTTTACAAAGCTATTCGTGTAATAAATAGTTATGGAATTAAGGCAAAAGACACTCTCCCTCAAACTGTACATGTGCATCTTCTGGTTGATAGAGCCATTGCTTGGTTTGATGGGGCTGCACAATAATGTGGTGAAAAAAACGAGGTTGGAGGTAAGATTATGATTAACAATAACACTTCCTTTTTGTGGACATTCAACTTTGGTCGAGGGACAAACACAAGGGCTGAACTATTGGGGGCTTGGGCCTCTCTAACTTTGGCCATAAGATTGTCAATTTCATACTTACATTTGCTAGGGGACTCCAAGATAGTTATCGAATGGATAAATAAGAGGGGAGAACTCCAGGCTGTAGCACTAGAAAGCTGGAAGGAAAGGATCATAGATACACTTCCACTCTTCATGAATATCTCCTTTGCTCGTATATATAGAGAAGAGAATCAAGAGGTAGACAGATGATCAAAGCTGGCCTTATCCAATCTGCCTGGAAGCATTGCTTATACCCAGTGGGAGAATGGTAACGAGGGTCCTACTCATTACTTAAAGTTATTCTAACTGATGCAGAGATATTTTTATCAAAGTCTAGCTATAAAGTATTCGACACTTTTAGTCATAGTGTTGTTGCTAAGTATTGAGGGACATATTCCTCCTTTTTTGTTTTTTGTTCTATTATCATTGAGTATTGGATGCTTCTTAAGGGTATCTTGTTTTTTAGCACAATGCTTAGCTATGTATGTTTCCTTCATAATGTTTGATTAAAGGTCCTATGTCGAAAGGACAGATGTAAGAAAACTATTTATATTTTTATGAATATAAAAGAGAAATTTCCTATGGAAAAAAATCAATAAAATAAATTTGGTTTTGTTAGTCGTATAAATTTGGTTGGTCACTTTTCATATAATAAATCAATAAAATAAATTGTTTATAAGTTTTATCATTGGATTATCTGGGTGAGAAGTTAAATTGTTACTATTGGGTTAGTTTTTAGTTTTATGTAATTGGATTAAGGTTAAATGTCATATTATGGATGATCACAAGGGAGCTTAAATAATGATGACGACTTAACTAACATTCATGGATAGAGATTAATAATAATTGTCTTTGTTACCAATTAACCACTACATTGTAATATATTTTGTCTCCTTTGAAAAGGATTTCATCACTTTCTTTTTATATATATTTTTAATTTAGAGTGTTGGAAATGTTTAACAGGTAGCATATGCTTGTCATTGATGGCAAGTACAGCAATGAAGGTGGCATGAGTACAGAAAGAATGTAATAGATGGGCACCAGAAGTATTTTGGGAAGAAGCTGCAGAGTAACCTCGATAAGATTAGAAGAGATAGTGCAGAGGATGTTTGGTATGTTTTACAGGCAGTGTATGCTTGTCATTGATGGCAAGTACAACAATGATGATGGCTTGAGTACAACAGTGATGATGGCTTGAGTACAACAATGATGATGGCTTGAGTACAACAGCGATGATCAGCAGCGCAGTGATATTCAGGAAGATCGAATGATCAAAGGCAATGCAACCAGGCAAACATAAGATAAGTTCAGGTTGATCGAATGATCGAAGGTCCGTAAAGCTTGAGAAGCATTTATGATCGTTAGATCCATTCAAAATTCCCGAAAGAACGAGGGTTGTCAGATCTGAATGTAGACAAGAAGAGATCGTTGAAGAGGAGGACAGATCTCAGGCGTTAGATTCAAGCGCAGGATCCGACCATCGTTGAATCAAGAAGAACCCACACGTCCTTTAAGGTAAAAGGAGAAGCGGGCGTAATCGCGATATGTGAAATCGCGACTTAATCTGAGCCGTCAGATCAAGGTTGAATCTGGACCGTTGATTCCAGTCCATGTCGGGGTTTCGAGGATCGCGTGTTGGAGATGTCAAAGAAACAATGAAACAAGAATGTCGATTTCGCGATATGCGAAATTGCGATTCAATCACAGCTGTTGAATCAAGCTCAGATCTGGACCGTTGATCTAACTCCATGTCGGAGTTTCGAGGATCGCGTGTTGGAGATGTCAAAGAAACAATGCAATAAGAATGTCGATTTCGCGATATGCGAAATTGCGATTCAATCGCAGTCATTGAATCAAGCTCAGATCTGGATCGTTGATCTAACTCCATGTCAGAGTTTCGAGGATTGAGAGTTGTAGATGTCAAAGTTTATTAACATCAGGAATCCAGATATCGCGATTTAATCGCAGCCGTTGAATAGAGATCAGATCTGGACCGTTGATCAAACTCCATATTGAAGTTTCGCGAATCACGACATAGAGAGGCAAAGAACCCAATGCAACAAGAATGCCAAAATTGCGAAATAACGATTCAATCATAACCGTTGAATCAAGATCAGATCTGGACCATGGAATCACAGGACATGTGGCAAGTGATCAAAATTTCGCTGACTTGGGGTCAACGGAGCATAGTGTCGAAAATCACGAAACGGGAAATCGCGAAAGCGCTTTTTGCATAGGCGCTTAGTTATGACCATAGTCATATTTGGGAAGGAGCTAGTGCAGAAAAGTTATGTATCAGAATTTCGTAGATCGGGATTTGTAAGTGACAAGAACATTGAACATCAGGAGTGTAGAAATTGCGGAATGATCTGAACCGTCAGATCAAGTGTTGATCGGAGGGTTACTGTTCTCTCTCACAGTTAACTTCTTAGTTTGGAATCTGTTAGCGAAACAGACTCATGATTGTCGATTAGTTGGCGTTTCAGTTGCTGAGACAGTTGTCTTCCTTTTGCCTAAGGAGATGGGAAGTTGAACAGTCGTGTGTGTGTATCAAAGAAAATGAGACAGACTGTGTAGGCGTGGTTGTTCTGGATGAAAATGAATAAAACTGAAGAAGATTGGAGGGCTGCCGTTACACGACACAGTGAAACTGCTAGAAACCATTGATGGTTTCTACCAGAGGATGCGAAGAGACTTCTATGTGATTTCCAGAGGAGCTGAAGAGGTACATGGAATCTACCAGTGGAATGAAGACGATTCGTGGAGGAAATTGACAGCTGGATGAGGGTTAGAGCTCATAACTAAAATAGAAAGGATGAGCTCGACTGTAACAGAGAAGACGAAGAGTCTCAACTGCCAGAGAGAAAAAGGAATCTCGACATAACACCCAGTGATGTTGAACGCGTGGGAAAACCGCCAGAGAAGCTGAAGAGTTACCATGATGATCAGGCAGAGCACTCGAGAGGTGGAGGATATCGACGCGGTGTGAGTATGCAGAGGTATTGCACACATTGCATGCACAAGGTGCACAGAAGCTATAAGTACATGGTACCGAGAAGAGTTGTGGTTGTTGTTGCTATTGGAGTTTTTGTGGTTGCTATTATTGAAGGTGATTCATGTGTGAAGAAGGAGGAGAGTGCAGCAGCTGAATTGAATAGAAGAGGAACTGTGCAGTGAATGGACATGGCGCACAAAGCATAAAAAGTAGAAGAATAGACAGTGCAAGTCATGTGTGCAGGAAGGCAATGAGGCAGACAGAGCAACAGAATGCAACAGAACAGTGATAAGTCTGGTAAGCCATTGTTGAACATTATATCACTGTAATAAGTTTCAGTAGCAAAGATTTATATTTCAGGGTGGAAGGGAGGTGCTAGGGAGGACTGTTGTCCTCATAGGTTCAAGTGGGTGCTTGAGCACAGGGAGTTGTAGCTTCCATCTGGTTGCAGCCAGAGAAACTAGGGTGGCAGGGTGGTGCAAGGGAGAACTATTGTTCTCTGTTATACAGGTTGGTTGCCTATATGATTGGAAGTTGGTGCTTCCATCCAGTTGGTGCTGGA
>ML794586.1:277056-309432 GCA_009831015.1 Picea engelmannii
ACAATATTAAACATTGAAAAACACCATACAACAACCTCAAATATTTTATATTCAGATAAACTGGGTTACAAAATATAGTTGAGATTATTTCCCAAAATAGTTGTCTTGGAATTTGTAAAAAAATATATAGTTCAGTACATATTGTTTGAAATTTAAATGTGTTTTCCATAATGATTGGGATTGGGGGTCTCGTGGACCATAAAGCAAAGATGTACAAGAATCAAGATTGTAGAAAGAAGAAAGTCGGTGATGGAAGACAACAAGACCTCGCAAGAAGAGAAAGAAAATTGACAGTGCTTTGTTAAAGATTTGTATTTAAAGAGGTAGAGTAACTGGATGAAGACGTCGACAAAGAGAGAAGAATGTGATCAGTATGAACTTACTATGATGGTATCCCATGCATTGTCATTTGCTCGTTGATGTCCTTTTATGGATTTCCTCGGTGGTTATGGGAACCGTCTTAAGCGTCCTTTGCCCTTCATTGGTAATCTTGTCGACAACCTTTTTGAACCACTCCTCGATGTAGCTCCTCATGGGTGCAACATTGATTTCATGCCAAATTTTTATATTGAAGAATTTAGTTTCCAAGTCCCTTAGAAAAATAGAGAGGTTGTGCAATGTTTCTTGAATATCTTGGTTTTTAATCTAATAATCAACTAGCCAATTTTTCACGTCATCTTCACCATATTCAAGAATGCCATAGAAATTTTCAAATGATAGTCTTTTATAGATCTCAACTTGATCATCGAATGCTTGCTTGGTTAAAAACAACGAGTTGAATATCAATTTCGGGTCTTGGACTTAATTGGTGTTGCCAACTAGATCTATCTCAGTTAGCTTCTTGATTAGTTTGTCTCTTCTAGATATGGCTTGGCGACATGCTTGAACGATACCATTCAGGTTTTCTACCTTTTCTTTCCAGCATGCGTTTAGCTAGTTTATTCGATCTGGGGAAGGGAGATCCTCCTCTCTTCTTCTCAATTCCACCATACCAGTAACTTTAACACCAAATGGCACAACTTCATCGAGGTATAAACCTTGCTCGTTCTTGAGATCTTCTTGCAGATACTCATGGAAAGCATGCACTCTTGTTGCAAAAGAGACCATACTCTTTGACACCTCCCAAGCTTCTGTTATTAATTCCATTCTTCTCTTTATATTCTTTTCCACATAGCCTTGGAATGATGTGAGAAGGATTGTTGATCTTTTTAACTTTGTCGCAAGTGCGGTGGGCCCGATCATTGTCAAAGGAGTAGCCAACAATGGAAGGGGCATTAGAGCTCCCTCCAATTCTTTGATTCACTCCTTTAACTTGACATTCTTCGCTTCAAGGCCACTAATAGAGTTGTCTAGAGCATCTCTAGTTGCTCGGTGTATCTAGGAGATCTACGAAGGGCGCATGTTCCGTAGGTTCATCTCTGAACGAGATTTCTCTTTCTTATTCTTTACATCTCTCTTTTCAATAACCAATTTTTTGGATTCACTGTAAAAAACAACACTCTGAAATGCAAAAGATTCTTCTTCGTCGAAGGTATCGGTCCTAATTATTTCCATCTAAGGGTTATGGGGAGCAGTGCTCTGTAGTTGGTCATCGACGGGGAACATTTTGTCAATGTCAATTTCTAGTTCCATATCTTCGAGGGAGAGATCATGGATATCAATTTCTCCCCTCGGCCCCTCCTATTCTTGCACTATTGTTTTTCGTTTTTTGTTTGCAGGAAGTTTGTGAGAACTTTCAATTTTTTCGGAGGGAGGGTTCTTATCTCCTCCTCCGCCTGAAGAACTATGTGTGAATTTCTTGCTTGGGTAGGCCGTTGGAGCGTTGCTCCGAGATGTTGTAGTGTTGGGTGTGGCGGTCGGGGATTCAACACTTTTCTCACCTAGGGATTTTTGTTTCTGCTTGTACGAATCATTGGTGCCTTGTGTATTGCAAGATGACATAAATAATTTCTTATGCCTTGTGTATTGCAATAACTGGGAAGAGATTTCAATGGAAATCAACTTTCCCCAATCGAAGATGGCTTGTTCCTTCACCGTAAAATATAAAATATATAGATTCACCCGAGAGATGCTGTATGTACTTTCTTGTCTCGTTATCCTTGTGAAAAGCCATGCAATTTCTCGAAAAGGGTTTTTAAATGCACTAACTTGTAATCTGGTCATGTCCCCGGGAACGGTCGTTGGGTTCTCTAAGAATTCTGGTAAGAGGTCCAATCCATTATCATGCTTCTTTAAGAACTCTTTGCAATCCTCTCCCTTGAAAGTAAGCGTTGGGTCGGGAAGTCTTAACATCTTTCAAAATACTTGAGGTGATAGGGAGACTCGGGAATGGTCCCACAACTGGATAATCCATTGGTTCGGAATATAATTTTCGGCGCAGCAGGTGACCAACTCGTTACAGTAAAAAACTTCGGTACACAACCTGCTCGTGCAATTCTAGACTTCCAAATAACTTCCTTCTGGGCAGAAGGGGATGAGTAGTAGTCACAAGCTCTTGACCACTGAAAACTTTGGTCCTCGTGCCCGAAAATATTCAAGGTATCTCCATAGAAATGTTGTCGAGATGCAACTATAAGGTGATGATAATGTTCCTTTGCTCTTGATAGTATTTAAAATGAACGTCAGAGCATGATAATATAATCTCTCGTAAATCTTGGTTTAATGCATTTTAATGGGAGATGTCCTCGACCTTTTCACCTATTAATGCCAATATTTTCGATCTGTCCGGTGAGTTGTGACTAATAAAGACATGATTAATGTGCATTGGGAAGGGCACGAAGGTGGTGGGGATGGAGGCGAGTGAAAAATGCTTTGAAAATTTTGTGAACCTGGGAGCTCGGGAACCCGTGAATCTGTGACAACAAGAGGTGAAGAATCGACTATGGAAAGGCAGGGTATAATGCCTTAAAAAAACGAAAGTAAACAACAATTTTTATGAGTTCAAGATCCACAAAAAAAATAAAAAATCAGATCCCATAATATTGACCTCTGCAAATTCGATAATAGGGAGGTTGAGTTGGTAGATCAAAATATTGCTTAGTTCAGGGGATTGGGGTGCATGTGGGGTGCCTGTGAGAAAAAATAATGCTTTGATGAAGATTTGTTTGTATTGCAACATGTGATAGTAATTGTGTCCCGATAGCTTTTAAAATGAACACTGGAGGATGATAATATAATCTCCCGTAAATCTTGGTTTAATGCATTTTAATGGGAGATGTCCTTGAGCTTTTTGCTCATTAATGCCAATCTTTTCGAACCTGTGTGGTGAGTCGTCACTAATAAAAGTGTAATAAATTTGCATTCAGAAGTGTGTGAAGGTCGCGGGGATGGACGGGAGTCCGCGAACCTGCGCATTTGTGACAACAAAAGGTGAAGAATTGACTAAGTATGGAAAGGCAGGGGTGTCAGACTGACCCACACAAACTCATCGTAGGTAGAGTGAAATCTGCAAGTTGGAGGAGTCTGGGGTCGAATTGTAGATCACAGAAGTTTTGGGTGCAAGATGTATATCACAAAATAGGGGGCATGAGAGTTCGATAGCACCAATCCAAGAACTGGTGGCCATAAACATTGACTATGGGAAAAACATTCTCAGCTATGTAATATACCCAGAGCTCGACAAACCCAGGTTCAAGTTTAAAGAGAATTTGTATATATTTACTTTAATACTATTCATATTATTTTATTTTATTAGTATTTTTTCTGGCCCAAATGTAAACCATGTTCCAATTTGAAGGGTGTTTTCGGCTCGCAAATTTTTCTCAAACGCATACGCAATAGAGAACATATATGAGTTAACATTTCCACATACAAGCATATTCTCAAATATGGCAAGTTGTAATATATGCACAATAGTAAAGAGGGACATCACATCAACACCTTTGTATATGAAAGTGGGCTAGCACAATATTGCATTCTTACTATGATGATGCCTTAAAGAAACTAAGACAACGAACAATTTTTTGCCAATTCAAGATCGACACAAAAATATTCATTAGATTCCATAATATTCTCCCATTAATGCGTTTTAATGGGATATGTCCTCGAGCTTTCCGCTTATTAATGCCAATCTTTTCGAACCTATGTGTTGAGTTGTCACTAGTAAAATCCTAATTAATGTGCATTGGGAAGGGGCGATGGTGGCGGGGATGGAGGGGAGCGAAAAATGATTTGAAACTTTTGTGAACCCGAGAGTCCATGAACCCGTGAAACTTTGAAGAATGGACCAAGAATGGAAAGGCGGGGCGATCAGACATAGTCATCGTAGGTATAGTGAGGCTTGCGAGTTGGAGGAGTCCAGGGTCGAATTGTAGATCACTGAAGTTTTGGGTGCAAGATAAATACCCCGAACACGGGGCATGAGAGTTCGATAATGCCTACCCGGGAACCCACGGCCATAAAATTGGCTAAGTATGGAAACAAACAACAATCAGTCAGACTCGTGATGTGAAGATATATATATATATATATATATATATATATATATATATATATATATATATATATATATATGGATATAGAATTTCTCAGTCTGCCACTCTAGAAACCCGTGAGCATAGAAATGCGACTAAGTATAGAACTAGAAACGGATAATAGAGGGGAAGCAGAAAAGGGAAAAACGGGTAAGTAGAGAAGAGGAAAAAGAAAGGGAGCAAAGAACTTTATGCCTCACACAACACACTTAGTTTGATAATTATCAAGCAATAGAAACACATCAACTATGGGAAAAACATTCTCAGCCATTAAATATAGCTGGAGCTCAATAGACCTTGGTTCAAGTTTAAAGCGATGTTGTATATATGAGTTAACATTTTCATCTGCAAGCATATTCTCAAATATGGCAAGTTGTAATATATGTAGAATATTAAAGAGGGACATCATGTCAACACCTTTTGTAGATGACAGTGGGCTAGCACAATATTGCATTCTTACTATGATGATGCCTTAAATAAACTAAAACAACCAACATTTTTTTGCCAATTCAAGATCGACACAAAAAAATTCATCAGATTCCATAATATTCTCCCATTAATGCGTTTTAATGGGATATGTGCTCGATCTTTTTACTTATTAATGCCAATATTTTTGAACATGTGTGGTGAGTTGTCACTAGTAAAAGCTTAATTAATGTGCATTGGGAAGGGGTGAAGGTGGCCGGGATGAAGGGGAGCAAAAAATGCTTTTAAACTTTTGTGAACCCAGGAGTTCGTGAACCCGCAGAACTTTGAAGAATCGACTAAGTATGGAAAGGCAGGGCGGTTAGATGGAGTCATCGTAGGTAGAGTGAGGCTTGCGAGTTGGAGGAGTCCATGGTCGAATTGTAGATCATCGAAGTTTTGGGTGCAAGATGTATACCCCGGACACGGGGCATGAAAGGTCGATAGCGCCTACCCAGGAACTCGCGACCATAAAATTAGCTAAGTATGGAAGTGAACGGTGGTCGGTCGGACTCATGATGTGAAGATATAGATGGATATATAATTTCTCAGTCTGCCACCCCGGGAACCCGCAAGCATAGAAATGTGACTAAGTATAGAACTAGAAACAAAAAATAGAGGGGAAGAAGAAAAGGGAAAATTGGGTAAGTATAGAAGAGGAAAAAGAAAGGGAGAAAAGAAATTTATGCCTGACACAACACTTAGTCTGATAATTATCAAGCGATAGAAACACATCAACTATGGGAAAAACATTCTCAGCCATGAAATATAGCTACATCTCAACAGACCCTGGTTCAAGTTTAAAGAGATGTTGTATATATGAGTTAACATTTTCATATGCAATCATATTCTCAAATATGGAAAGCTGTAATATATGCACAATATTAAAGAGGGACATCATGTCAACACCTTTGTAGATGTCAGTGGGATAGCACAATATTACATTCTTACTATGATGATGCCTTAAAGAAACCAAAACAACCAACAATTTTTTGCTAATTCAAGATCGACACAAAAAAAATCATCAGATTCCATAATATTCTCCCATTAATGTGTTTTAATGGGAGATGTCCTCGAGCTTTCGACTTATTAATGCCAATATTTTCGAACCTGTGTGGTGAGATGTCACTGGCAAAAGCATAATTAATGTGCATTGGGAAGGGCCAAAGGTGGTGGGGATGGAGGGGAGAGAAAAATGCTTTGAAACTTTTGTGAACCCACAAAACTTTGAAGAATCGACTAAGTATGGAAAGGCGGGATGGTCATACAAAGTCATCGTAGATAGAGTGAGGCTTGCGATTTCGAGGAGTCTGGGGTCAAAATGTAGATGACCGAAGTTTTGGGTGCAAGATGTATACCCCGAACACGGGGCATGAGAGTTTGATAGCACCTGCCCGGGAACTCGCAGCCATAAAATTGGCTAAGTATGGAAATGAACGACAGTTGGTCAGACTCTTGATGTGAAGATATAGATGGATATAGAATTTCTCAGTCCGCCACCCTAGGAACCCGCGAGCATACAAATGCAACTAAGTATAGAACTAGAGACGAATAATAGAGGGGAAGAAGAAAAGGGAAAAACGGGTAAGTATAGAAGAGGAAAAAGAAAGGGAGCAAAGAACTTTATGCCTCACACAACAACACTTAGTCTGATAATTATCAAGTGATAAAAACACATCAACTATGGGCAAAACATTCTCAACCATGAAATATTGTTGGAGCTCAACAGACCCTATGACTTGGCATTCTTATATACAAGCATATTCTAAAATATGAAAAGCTTCAATATATGTACAAATTGGATAAACTATGCAAATTAGAGTTTTGT
This sequence comes from Picea engelmannii, assembly GCA_009831015.1. Lineage (NCBI taxonomy): Eukaryota > Viridiplantae > Streptophyta > Pinopsida > Pinales > Pinaceae > Picea > Picea engelmannii. The sequence goes on from ML794586.1 coordinate 283,822, forward strand.
AACCATACCTCTTAGCCTTTGGACCTTGCATTATGATGAGGTTTCACTTCTACTAGTTGACTTGTGAACTAAAAAACAGGTGGTGTAAATGACATAAACATATTTACCATGGCATAGTAGAATAAATAACTAAGGATATTTGTTTCCCAAACATAGCAAGAGCATAATCTATGAATCCTTACCTTCGGCCTTGTCGTTGTGCTGATGTTTGCAATGATTCACTGCTCATGCCCATGTCATTTGTGAAACGATCGTTATGAACATGTGTATATTGTTCATAATTGATATGGATGTGCATTAGGCATATGCATTGTATTTGCTCTGGCACCACTATTGGCATACCTTTTGGAAGATTGTACTCCAGCTTTCTCACCTGTGGCACATAAGGCTTCATCCTCGTGTTCAATTACTTTGTGTTTTTTTCAATGCAACAATACAAAGAATACAATGGACATGAAGGCAAGTTGCTACGTAGAAACACATGAAAAAAAGATTGAATAATTTTTTATTTATTTCAAGGTAGCAGAACAGAAAATACAATTGCATGAAGATAAGTTAATATATAGGAAGATATGTAGTATCTAAGGAAAAAAAAACAAAAGAGTTCCAAACCAGTATCATAAATATAGACAGAGTAAATGAAAAACATTTGGGTATGGAATACGGGTAGAAGTATGCACCTTTTTATGTGTTCTTCTACATTTTTGGTTAAGAATTCTTTGCCTTGTCCAGTTTTCGTGTTTGTTTCAATGAAGGAAAGTACAAAACACAATGAACATGAGCGTAAGTTGATATGTAAGGAAAAAACAACGAATATGTACATACAATAAATAAACTAGAATCAAAGGAATAGAGTAACAGTTAGTGTTAGAAGCATGTACCGTATTTTTTTTCTTGATCCATGTCCGTGTATATATAAAAAAAAATTGTATCCAAAAGCAATTACAAACCAGGAAAAACTAAGAAGTTGGATAACTTGGTTTTGTGCAACAAGCTAGACAAATATGCTTTGAGACATAGAAACATGATTTTGCAATATGTTTGATTTATATTTCATAATTCAAGTACAATACTAATTGTATCATGATCAGACCAATATGTGTCTAAGATAAAGAGGTTGTATTGGGAAATGAGCACATTCGACCATACATGGTCAATAAGTGTGTTTTGTACATGGTTTATCTTATCCAAAAGAAAGCGGAGACTGTATTTGCACATGTAGTTTTCCAATTCTTTTGTTCTGGCATTATTTTGTAGCATGTTAATATTGAAGTCTCCTACACTGACAATGGTTTCGTTCATATACAAATGCTCTAATGCATTTGAAAGAACATTTAGTATATTGGAGAATGTTGCATGCAAAGCAACATAGAGATTCAATATTGCAATTTATGATTCATGGAAAATTACTTTTGCGAGCACCATCTCAATATTGTTTTCTTCGAAATGCATATGCTCCAAAATTGTTACATGTTTTTTCACTAATATCATCACCCCATGTGTAATGTAACTTGATATGCAATTGTGATTTGGAAATTGCTTGTTTTTCATGCATAGTGTCATGTATGTTTCCTGCAAGCATAGAATATTAGATTGCATTGTGTCATAGTCATCGAGTATATCATCCATATGTCCATGTAGGTTGTGTGTGTTAAGTGACATAATTGATACAAACGACTTTGTTTGTATGGATTGGTAATCATAATGTAGATGCCATTTTGCACTAGTACTAAGGCGTTGCATCTCAATATCAACTTTATGTTTGACTTTGAAGTTATATTTTGTTAGAGCGCTTAGTAAATACAAAGAGTCTATACTTCTGACACATGACAATGTTGTGTATACAATTCCATGTATTTGAATTCTAGCATGGTCAAATGCAACACTATCAAGTGTTAGCCCTTGCGATCTGTGGATTGTATGTGCACATGCAAGTTTAATTGGAAATTGTTTTTGAATCTTCAATTGACCTATTTTTGTCGATGTCGATACTGGTTTTGATATTCGTAAGATAAGTGTCCAATCATGCGCAATGTTTGAATTATATAGATAAGCCAACTTGTTTGCTTGTCGGTGGCCAATATGCGGCTCATGGAACTTAATCAAGAGGACATCAAATTTTTCTGTTTTGGTATAAGCTTTGAGTATTCCATCTGCACCATTTACCAAGGCATCCTGTGAATCATAGTTGCAGGCATATATTTCAACTAGCATGTCTAATTTCAGGACAAGTTGGAAAGGCAAAGTGGTTGTATGTTCATGACGTGGTACATTGCCATGGTTGTCTTCTTCGAGGTCAATTGAATTGTTGATGATATCATCGCCAGGCATGAGTGATAACATGTACCTGTTATGCATTGCAACATCCCTATTCGTGTAGAATAGGTAAGGGAAGGTTGGGTCTGTTGGTGTAGGTCACATGCACCTTAAATTGATATACGTTAAGTCATCATATGTTTGGTTGTTTTTCCACATTCTATTCATAATTGCAATAAATCTTTCATCTGTCTCCTGCATTTTAGTATGAAATTCAAAGAATTTTATATTGTCTTTCCAGAATTCATGCGTCATTGTTTGCATATTGACCGCAGGTTGTTCAAATATCAAAGAATCTTGGATGGGTTACACCTGGTAAAGATCCCCACGTAATATCATGTCAATGTTTCCAAAGTATATGGTGTGCACATGTTTTATGTTTCTCAGTCGGTTGTCAATGGAATACAAGAAGCGACTTCCAATCAAAGATGCATCATCTATGAAGACAAGTTGTAGTTCATCATAAAGCTTAGACAAGGTATCTAACATTTCCTTGGTGAGTGGAAGAAATTGTGACTTGTTAAAAGGCATAAAAAATGCAGAGTGCACTGTTGTTCCACCTGCATTATATGCAGTTTTTCCTGTGTATGCAACTATTAGCCCCTTTAGTTTCATAGGGTCAGACAAATTGTTTGAATCATAGATTTGTATAAGCATTTGGAATAGTGATTTCGTTGTGAATGTATTACCTGTTCCTGCCCCGCCTGTAAGGAACAAGTGCACATGAGTGTGCATGTTTAAGCATTTATTAATTGCAATGTCCTTTAGAATTTCTTGTTGTTCTCGATTCAACAATCATCTGACTCTGTAGTATTCATTATTTTCAATTAAAAAAGGACAATTTGTGACTTGAAAGCCAAAATTGATATGTTTTTCAATGTCGACTGCTCAAGGACGAGGAAAATCTGCTTGTAAGTCATTTGACTCACAGAGAGTTCTAGTTGTTTTACGGTTTGTCAATGTCTCATCAACATTGTCAGGGTTTTCTAGTTCATGAAATGTACTTTCTAAATCACCCCATGTTGGATTAACATTGTATGCAAATCTAGATTCATTGGTTTGTATTGTAGTCTCATAAGCAATATATGCAACTTCCCATGTAGGGAAGTTATGTTTTAATGTGTTTTCATTTTGATCAAACGGAACGTACAACAATAGTTTTCATATTCAATATGTTTGTTGTATTTGACAAAGTCTATTACAGAGGGGTTTTTTCTTTTTGATATGGGTGCACCATTTTTTTTGTAATGCGATATGAACTCTGCTAAGCAGATATACTTAATAGGAGATGGATGTTGAAGGTAATAATTAATAATAGAGCGACATAGCATGTTCTCTGAATTATCAGGCTCTTGTTCTAGCAAAGACGGTGGTTTAAGCACAAATGTGTGTTTCTCAAGTGGAGATGTGTTTATGAAGACACATTTTCTTGAACTACAGTTGATGGGCAGGGAAAGTGCAATGTGGACTGCTTGTTGAGCAGACATTTGTTGAAGATTAAGTAATGTGTTTCCAAGCATACATGTCATTTGCATAACATCAATATGACTTCTTTCATGTTCTTTGCATATTCTTCTGAACACACTTGTCATAGATTTGTCAACCTTTGTCATGTACGAGGTACAATATGATGTTGCAGCATATGCATTGAGGACATACTGTGTATTTGTATTTGCATTCCACATAAATGACATGTCCTTGGAGAAACCGTTGTTCCAAATATGGGAAAGTTTATGTTTAAGGAAAATAGTTGGTTGTTTAAGTGTAGATTGTATGGCTTGGATGTACTCATCTTCTGTTAGATTTAGTTGTTCCAAGAAGTCTTCGAAGAATGTTAAGTCATCAAAGTCTCGTTGTTCTACAAATGCAAACAAAGATCTAGATTTCTAAATGAGAACATTGTCCTCTAAACTAATTGGATCTATGATTCTTGTTGTTCTCAATGGTGGCACATGGAAGTTGTATCTGCAATGTGATTTTTTTTCGTTTTTTACAACTTCTTGTATGATAATGTCCATGAAGTTTGGCAAGTTCTGGATCGAAATGATTTGTGTTTCATGTTATGTATTTGTCCACAAACTACTCAATCTGTGAGTTGTTGTCCTTTCCTTGAACCAGTGCACCCTCTATCCACAACAGTGCGTGGTCATGATCACTCCCTCTATTCTAGAATTTAGTCACAAAATAGTAGTCCGATATTTTTCTGAAGAACGTTTCATCATGACATATTAATTGCCTCAAAGCATTTATTCTATGCCTATAGTAGCGAGTACATGTCACTAGGTCTTTTCTTATGAGGTAGTCAATGTCATCATTTTCCAATGTATTAGTTTGTTTTCATTTTCTTGTTGCTATACAATGCAGACACCGTAGCCACCAACGGATCCCAACGATGCTCCGCACTTGTAAATGTGATGAAAAATGTTGGTGGTCCCAATTGCCGGATCATTGCAAAAATAGTTTTCTTGTTTTGTTGCAAATAGTCAGGAGAGATGCAATTGTTTTTGAAATCTATGTATCCAATATCAGATTTTAGGATTTTTTCCAGGTTTGCTTTGTACTTGACATCTTTGGCCAACAACTTTCTTCCTTGTAGCTGACCTTTTTTGATTCACACCCACATGCAAGAGAGCACTTGATCAATTATTATGCACATTGTTTTGAAAAACAAATTTGTTATCTGACAGGAGAAGTCACCGCTTGAATGTAGCAGTTCCCATCGAACTATTTTTTGGTAGCTGAATCGTTCCGTGATGTCACTGGGACTTGGATCTCCATAGAACAGTGTTGGGAAGTTCATTTCCTCAGCAAATTTGTCCTTGAATATTCCAAGTGGACATTGCCCTTCAACAGGTGCAATTTTGACAATCTTGTCTTGCAAGTCACGAATGCGTTGCGAGTTAATGAATCCATGTATCAATGTTTCAGTAGGTCTTTCATTCTCTGATTCATCACTTGTATCAAATTCACTATCAGTTTCAAAATTCTGTGTAGAGCTGTCATCTCCTTCTTCAAGAACATTGTTCCAGTTATCATTTATACAGATGTTTTGTGATTTCTACAGGGCCCTGAAACATAATTCTTTTAATGATTTCATGACAACATGCACACGCACTTTACCTGTCTGGTATGCATTCTTGTATTGCAAATGTCTCTTGAGAGCTACAACAATTGTCATTGTATCGGCAATGAATTGTGGCAAGGATTTTTGTACAACATCTAGTTTGACATGCACATTAATAATTGATCATGTTAAGCCCATTTGGGGTCGTTTATAGCCCCGAGGTCTGATTTGTGCAAATGCAATTCGCAGAGACACAAGTCTCTCTTCAAGTTCTATAAGTGTACTTACATTTGGTAGTGGTGTATTGCATCTTATTTGGTCGGGCATTGCAAACTGTGGCAATTTTCCATTTTCAAGTGATCGTTTGCATGGAAGACAAATATTGCCATTGGAAAATGTTTTATCGTTTAGTGTCAAGCTGAGGTATTATGTTTGTGAAATTCAATTGATCACAAAACACACATGAAATGGAAGGAGTGTCTTTAATTTGTTTCATATAGATCGGTTTTGCATCTCTCTTCCCTAGACAAGCACGCGTAGTAAGTGTTTTCTGGTTTTCGTTGCTAACAGTGCATGGTGTTGGCTCTAGGCCAAGATATGCGATTTTTTCCTCGTGGTCAATACCATGACCATTGTGGGATATGTGGTTGCACCTATTTCTCTCACGCATATATTTTTTCAACATGTTGTAGGTTAACTTATGGTTTCCATTGGGAACTAGTTTCACTTGTGGACAAGCCAGGTTGAAGATGGAATCAACATTTTTTATGAGCAGTGTATCCTCACCATCTAGATGGTGCAAACAATGATGCTCTTTGTCATTGGACATGTGATGTTTGTGTTCAACAAAGAGTGCGGAAATGTGATTGTGTTGTGCACAAACAATTGTTTTTAGGTTGTGATATGTGAGTTTCTGTTTAGAAGTGTACCATTGTATTTTTTCCTCTCACGTATGACCATTTTCAATTTGTGATAAGTTATTCTACATTTTTTGTTTAAGCCATTTATGACCTCATCACAATTGGGATGAGTTTAATTATGATTAAATAACATGCGACACTTGTGCAGATTCGATGTGGTTTGGGTGGCATGGACAATGGATCCTGATCCGGTAGTATTTCTTATCAAAGGTTGATAATGGATGTGTGGCGTATCTATTTCCAATGACATGATGTCAATTGTTCGATCGTAGTTTGAATCAATATAGTAGGAATGGAAAATACCATCCGATAGTGCCGACCAGGCCTGGATATTTACTCTAAATATGATAGATAGCCATTGCAAACAGAATCTGCCACCCTCTACATTTTCTTTCTCATATGGCATTGCCATGTTTACGAGGTATTGTTGCCAACTTCCAATTATCGACATAGTTTCAAGGAGATGTGGTAAAAGGTGTTGATGCAAGCAGTTAAAAGCTTGTTGACTGCCACCTATAATTACATTGCAAAAGGATTTCACAGTGTAAAGGCGCATTGAGTGCACATCGAACTCTGTTGCTACCAAATAGCAAATTGCATCGAACATACTATCTCCATAGCTAGATGCAATAACTGTCGCTATGTGCAATCCATGGGAGTGTATATGATGCATAATTCGTTTCCAATGCGATTGAAGGTCTGTGCAAATGAGGCACAAGTAAATATGAGGTTCTCCAAGATTGCATATGGATAATTTTATATAGAGTAGTGGTTCATAATGACCACTAACATGATTGGCATCGTGGAACAAGATGCAATATGGATCCCTAGATGAAGTTCTATTGAATAATAGATATCTTGTTTTTCTTGTTAGTGACCATATTCCAATTGATATATTCAACCACTTGGACAACCACCATAAACAAAATGTATCTCCCCAAAGTCCCGTCTCATGTGCAGGCAGAGTTGCAAATGCATACAACCACATCTTTGAAAAATACGTAGTGACATCATGTATTCCATGCAACTGAAAAAGAAAATCAAATGCTAATTCATATTGATACGACTCCAATGCCTCAACGTCGCCACTTTATAAACATGCCAAGAAATGATCTATCAATCCATTGTGTAGGTTGGTCGAGGAATAACATAAATGAAATAGAACTTGAAATGCATCGAAGATGCAATCTCCCACAATATACGAGAATGCATCTAATCTAAAAATCTCATTGCTATGCAATACCTGGTCGATGTTGTCATGTACAATGGAGTCTGTATCTATTACTCACTTCATATTTTAAGTTGTGATTTTCAAGATGTTTCTTAGCTATATTTATATAATATGCAAATAGGGAAAAAAAGAAAAAAGAAAACTATAAGTTCGGAACTGCATACCAATTATGCTATGTATCCTTCAACCTTCCTCCTGTCAAATTCAATGCCTCGTGGTCGCTATAGCATACGACAAACAAACAAATTTATATTGAACAGTGAACCATACAAAAGAGATAACACAAATGAAACAACACTATAAATTTGTTGAGCACAAACACATAAGCATTTCAATAGACATTGTACATAGTTTTACAGTCTTATTCACCATTTATTTTCAACCCCACTCTTCAAAAATCAACACCAAAACAGATCTGAAACGACTTATTGATGCCCTCCACTGAAAAAACCCATACAGATGGTTTGTCAGATAAACAAAAGTGGAAGAACTAGGCATTACAGACCTTTACCACATGAACAAGACCAACACACAACACAACTTCTTAAGGTTTAAATTATCTTACAACACGAAGAAGATATTCTAAGATGTTTCAATTATCTTACAACATGAAATCCAGTCCAATACAGATCAACGAACTAGCCATTCATATTACAAAGAACCATTTCTACAATACGAGATTCAGATATAATAACAATGACATAAGTTGCTTTGCAAGACACAAAGGACGACATAAAACCAATAACTAAACGTGGTTTTTGATCTAGAGAATAAAAGCCCTATCACAACCTAGAAAGAAAGGATGGCAAGGTCTTGGTAGATTCTTGCTCTGGAAGGACAACTCTGAATTCATTTTGTAAACCCCTTTGCATTGCTATTTTCCAAAGAGCTATGGTACGATGTTCAGGACATGGAAGTGGGCATATGTGATTGAAAGGAAACAACCCGGAAAAAAAATGCACCAAGCGTATGGTTTCCAACAACATAAAATATGAGGAGAACATTAAATTTCCTTTTTTATATGTCATTGTGGATACTACATATGTGGGTTCTGTGTCCAACATTGAAATTCAAAGGGGAACAAGACGTTTTGGAAGGGAATAGCCTGGAAAAAATGCACCAAACGTATGGTTCTCAGGACTAGAAAAAATGAGGAGAAAATTAGATTTCCTTTTTTATATATCACTATGGCTGCGACAGAGGTGGGTACTGTGTCGAACATTGACATTCAAGAACAAGAACAAGACAATAGCATGCCCCTGTTTCTCTAGTCGTAGTAGTCACACACAAAGGTGTTATGCAAGAGGATTTTGACTCAGGCATTCCTAGTATTCAAAAGTCCTACTTGCAATATGAAAATAGTAAACAACAAACAATGAATACGAAGGAAACCATGGCACTGAAACTTACTCGCGAATGAGGAACGACAGAAGCATAGTCCCAATCAAGGATGCAAAACCCCAACCGTGCAAACTACAACAACAGGTCCAACTGTCGATGCAGGATCCCAACCTTGCAAAGTTGAAGCAAACAAGAGCAAGCAACAAACAACAAACCAGTGAACAAGCACCAAGAGGTCCAACTGCAGCTATAGGACCTCAACTTTGCAAGGTTGAATCAAACAACAATAAGCAGCATCAAGCAAGCCAACGAGCAAGCATGAACCAATGAACCAATGACGCCGATGAAGAACAATATTGCCCAAATTCACTGTAGACAAGACTGTATCCAAAAATCGGAGGAAACTATATTGTAACACGCCTGTTAAGTAAACATTTAAGGTTGTGTGGCCTATTAGGCAAACATTTAAGGTTTTTAGAACAGTCGAAGGGCCTCACGCTGTGTAAACATTTAAGAAAGAATGCACTGTGGCAGGCCTGTTTACGTACGTAATAATGAAAATGCCTCTTTAAGTACGTAATAATAACAACAACAAATAATAATAATAACAATAGTTCGAACAATAAAGACCATGAAAAAAACATTTAGTCAAACGACAAACTAATATGAAGTCAACTAATAAAAATATGACTCTCAATGCTCAAAACTTTGGATATCTAAATATTTCAATAAAAATAGTAAAAATTCAGAAAGACCGTAAATGATCAAAAACTTTGGATATGCTAACATATAAAACATTGGGAATAACGACGCTGGCAATAAGACCTCAAATCTATTATCCAATGAGATCATGACATATAAGTATTTTTTTATTATATAAAAAATAATATTTTAGTTCTTTAGTTCGAACAATAGAGATTGTGCAAAAAAAATTAGTCAAACAACAAACTAATATGAAGTCAATGAATTATCGATCGCTATAGTACCTCTATGCCTTCAGCAGGGACTAATAAGGACCAGGGTTAGTTTTGAGCATTTGTGCAAGATGTATGTTGATGGTAGTGCACAACCATGTTTTTTTTTAAAGATGGAATGGAGATCATAGTGAACAATATTGAATCTAAAATAATTCGAAGTGTATGGTTTTAAATCTCAATATTGAGAATGCAACCTTTCACACTAAAAATCAATTACAAAAGCTTTCATTTGGAATATTTTAACTTGCATGTTTGTATACATAAATATCACACCATGATTTTTCATGGAAGTCTCGTTTACAAAACCAAATGTTTGAGTTGCAACATTGTTTTACCTTGGATAATTGTTGCTTTTTGAAGGAGCATTGGTTGAAATATATTATCAAAGTTTATGTTTAGGCAATGATTTCTAAATATTGCGCTTTAATATTTGAACTATTTTAATCATTGTTGTGGAAACATGTATAATGTAGCTACATTGCAATAGATATGGTGTTACAAGATAGAAGATTATGCTCAGAAAATATATGCTCAGATATAGAAATCTGATGTTGAATCTTTGAACGACTATCCAATGAGAGGTTTATGCCTTTGAATGTTTGGATACAAGGTTGAAGAGACCCAACAAATGACTTGGGGACTGACAAATTTAAATTTAAGGTTTTCATTCTAGCAGTGTTTGTAGTAGTTTACCATGGTAATATTGAAGAAGTTAATTGTAAACTCATGTCAATGATGATATAAATTCTTGCATGTTGATTCTTTAATGGAGATAAAGAACAATATAAGTCACAATAGTTTGAGATGGAGTATGGTGAAGAGTTGGTAGATTATTCGAATGTTCCACTACAAGGCTAGGAGTTCTTGTATAACCCTTTGACTAAGTATTCAAAAAATACAGGGGGGAATAGGAGGTATCTTTGTGTGATAGGGGGATCATGTGAGGCATATTTATGTGATAAGGGGGTCCTATATGAGTACTTAGTTTTTGATTGTGTGTTGGGTAGAGAGGGTGAGGTGTTGGGTGTGTCAAGTCGAGACACTTCGCGTTTAACTTTTTTTATGGGAAAGGACAGTCCATTGGTAGCTCCTACGATGGATAATTTTTTTATGGTGGTTCTAGGTTAGTTGACGACAGATGGGAGTAATGGTTATGGTCTAGCAACTCCTTTCAAGTTAGATGGAGTTAAGGGACATATTTCTCGCTCACCTTGGGCACCTCATCGTTCTTTACCTCCAAAAATATTCTATGAGCCATATACTTTGCCATTTTTGGGATGGCACAATAAGGGCTCTGTGGGGAATATTTTTGATCTATTTGAGCTATGTAGCTTTTCCCTGGAGGTGAAGCCTACTTAGCCTATTGATGAGTCTCGTAAGCATAGGTGGTATCAAAAATTGATTATGAAGACTCAACGAGACAAAGTGAAAATGGTCCTTGGAGGAGCCCTGAGACTTGAACAAGTGTGTAGGTATATAGGTAAATCCCTAATCAAAAAGTTGTATGGTAGACACATCTAAACAAAAATCCAGGTTCAAAGGTTTTGGGCTCCTGTTATTGGTTACATGTCGATTTTCCATGCTTGGATTATGGCTAGACCGAAATCATGTTCCATTCATATTGAAATATCGATAAAGTTTTGAGGGCCATATGGCACTAGGGCATGATGTATTTGGCTCTCGAGCCTTGGTCTATGTGTTTCGACTTGAGATATGAAGTGGTAAGGAAGATTTTGATTTAGGTTCATGTCTTGAGGCTTCCTCTGGAGTTTTCATAGAAGAGAATCCTTAGATACATTGAAAATGCCATTAATGCCATGCTTGGTTGTGGACTCTTCTTTCAAAAGTAGCTCGGCATGGCGGATTGCAAAAATCTTAGTGGAGTGAGACGTGTTTGAGGGACTGCCAGAGTCATTGAAAATTAATGTAGGGGGTATTATTCACAATCAACTTTTGGTGGAAATATCCCTTTTCAATGTATGCATTGTCATTTATATGGTCAAGTTTTCATCGACTATCCCTTGCCTTTTTCTCATAGGGTTTGGAGGAAGGAAAATAGGGAAGTCATCAATAATCATAGGAGAATCTTGGTGGGATGTTGTGTGTGCATAGTTGTATTAAGTTTTTTTTTTGGATACGAATGGTGTTGTTCAAGAGCCAAAGGTTTTTGTGGGGCATAATGAGTTGAGGTCGCGTACGCCAAAGGGAACCCATTTGGTTGATGAGGATATTATAATTCAATAGAGTTTTGAATCTATTAATAAGTTTAGGGTTTCTTTAGGAGCATATGGTGATGATTCAACTAAGATAATGCATTATGGATTGCAACACATCTTATATAATCTTACGAAGTCCAAGAGAAGAGAATCAATTTAAGAGGGTCAAAATCAACATAAGTAGGTTTTTCCCATTGTGGCACGATATTTTCTAGCACTTCAAGATGGTCAAAATCAACACAAGTGATTTTTTCCACTGTGGCTCAATTTTTTAGGGAAAAAGAGAGAGAACAAAAAAACCAACTTTTATGGGGCATCGCAATGTGATGATTTTTTCCAAATTTCACAATTTTTTCAAGATGATTTCTCATTTGGTATTTTCATCACAAAAAACTGCTATGTTAATTTTTTCATGTATGGTAATGATAGGAGGAGGCCGCTAACCAAAAAACTTAATGCCCCTTGTAAGGGAAAATTATGTCTTTGGTATTTGTAAAGAACTGGATGGCCCAAAATAGAAGAGTTCTTGGAAAATTCTAAAGATGTTCTTTAGTTAAGGAATGCAATGAGTTCTAGATATGCCAATTGCGGATGGATGAAAAAGCCACTCGAATGGTATCGAAAGATGCAGTGGGATGATGTCATTAAATTGGATTCCACCACTTTTTCAAGTACCCTTAGTTCATATACCAGTTTAGAAACACTAGACCACGATAAGTAGGTACTCGTACTAAAAGTGTCAAAAATGGGCTCCAGTCAGTGTTTTTATAGGCTGCTAAGAATGAAATACACATCACAGATGCCAACATCATCGATACATTTGGTTGGTTACTTTTCATATAATAAATCAATAAAATAAAGTGTTTATGAGTTTTATCATTGGATTATTTGGGTGAGAAGTTAAATTGTTATTATTGGGTTAGTTTTTAGTTTTATGTAATTGGATTAAGGTTAAATGTCATATTTTACCAAAGTGAAAGTAGTTTTAGGGATGATCACAAGGGAGCTTAAATAATGATGATGACTTAACTAGCATTCATGGATAGAAGTTAATAATAATTGTCTTCGTTACCAATTAACCACTACATTGTAATAGATTTTGTCTCCTTTGAAAAAGGATTTCATCACTTTATTTTTATTTATTTTTTTAATTTAAAGTTTTAAAATGTTTTCCCAATGTTTTTTTTTTAAATCTAGGGGAATCAGGAATTTGTGGGATTACCTAGGCGAGGCCCATGTTCAATTTCGGTTGCCACTATAAACCCTAAGTTAATGCCAACGCCTAGTAGGAAACGTATGACTCACCAAGAATCGAGGCCACAAGGGAGTTCCCTATTCTTCTAGCCTTATCACAACGAGCCAATCGAAGATTTGAAGCCAGGTGAGGAGAATGCAAGCACAAATTCCCCACCCTTTCGTTAAAGTCCCTCAACCATATTACCTATTAAACATAGTTTCTTGAAAATACAAAAAGAAAAGGTTATATTTGGTTTGTTAATTTGAAAAAATAAGGTGTATTTAAGGAGAGTTGTTATTGGAGTTAAAAAATAAAAATAAAAATAAAAATTTAAGAAAATCAAGTCCATGTAATTTTGGTGGTTAACCGATAAAATGTAGTAAATATGTACATTAACATTCATTTTATAATGCAACTTGTCATATCATTTCAATGTAAATAGTTTTTGATTAAGCTTTTAAGTAAAGTTTGGAGGAATAAGTTAATTTTGTAATAACGAGAATTTTCTTTTCAATTATAAATTTGATAAGAATTCAACATAAATTTTAGGTATGGGAGTTTTATTGCGATTCAAAGTTTGTGCATGGTGTAACAATGTATCTCTAAGGAGTTTTGTTCAATTTTAAATTGATTTAGATTGTGAAAAATTCAATTAGAGTTTTGGATTGATTTAAATTATAACTTTTATTATCATCGAATTTTAAGAACTAGAGGAAAATTTACTATAAATTTAAAGACCTTCAAACTTAGATGTAAAGTTAATAAGGACCAGGGCTAGTTTTGAGAATTTGTGTAAGATGTATGTTGATTGTACTGCACAACCATGTTTTTTTAAAAGATGGAATGGAGATCATAGTGAACAATATTGAATCTAAAATAATTTGAAGTGTATGGTTTTAAATCTCAAGCTTGAGAATTTAACCTTTCACACTAAAAATCAATTACAAAAGCTTTCATTTGGACTATTTTAACTTGCATTTTTGTATACATAAATATCGCACCATGATTTTTCATGGAAGTCTCGTTTACAAAACCAAATGTTTGAGTTGCAACATTGTTTTACCTTGGATAATTGTTGCTTTTTCAAGGAGCATTGTTTGAAATATATTATCAATTTTTTTGTCAAAGCAACGATTTCTCAAAATTTAGCTTTAATATTTGAACAATTTTAATCATTGTTGTGGAAACATGTATAATGTAGTTACATTGCAATAGATACAGTGTGACAAGATAAAATATTATGCTTAGATAATATATGCTTAGAAATATAGAAATTTGATGTTGAATCTTTGAACGACTATCCAATGAAAGTTTTATGCCTTTGAATGTGTGGACACAAGGTTGAAGAGACCCAAAAAATGACTTGGGGACCGACAAAGTTAAATTTAAGGTTTTCATTCTAGTAGTGTTTGTCGTAGTTTACCATGGTAATATTGAAGAAGTTAATTGTAAACTCATGTCAATGATGATACAAATTCTTGCATGTTGATTCTTTAATGGAGCTAAAGCACAATATAAGTCACAATAGTTTGCGATGGAGTATGGTGAAGAGTTGGTAGGTTATTCAAATGATCCACTACAAGGCCAAGAATTCTTTTATAACCCTTCGACTAAGTATTCAAAAAATATTGGGGGGGCATAGGAGGTATCTTTGTGTGATAGGGGGATCATGGGAGGCCTCTTTATGTGATAAGGGGGTCCTATGTGAGTCCTTAGTTTTTTATTGTGTGGTGGGTAGGGAGGGTGAGGTGTTGGGTGTGTCAAGTCGAGACACTTCGCGTTTATCTTTTGGTATGGGAAAGGACAGTCCATTGGTAGGTACTGCGATGGATACAAATTTTATGGTGGTTCTAGGTTAGTCAACGACAAATGGGAGTAATGGTTCTTGATCCGGATTTAGGAGCGGAATGAACTGATTAACATGCTAAATTCAATAAACACAGAGATATGAAGAACAACACAAATATCCATTGAACAATATCTTCTATTGAATAAATGAAATAGGCTAAAATTGTAAAACTGTAGAACTGAACACTTGCTCAAATGGTGGTAGCTATCTCCGAGAAGAGATGTGGCTGCTATGTGGATCCTTCCAAGAAATAGTGATTACAATGAGGCTCCAGAGGCCATTTTGATATTACTCATGAATGCCAAAATTGTAGACATCCAAAAACCTAACCCTAGGAGATGAAACACCAAAAGTTATGTGGGCCCCTATGGGTAAGTTGGTACCTGAACTTCCCAGAGTCATAACTTTTGCATACGACCTCTGTTGTATTCACATGATAGCCCGTTGGAAAGGTCTTTCAGAGAACTACACATTACACTGTCAAAATTTGACTCTGTTTACAGTTTGACTTTTTCGAGCCAAAAAAAATGTTTAGGGCCCCAAAACAGCCCTAGAAGTACAACAAGATGTGCTGATATGAAAATATGAACTAAAAATTGTCAAGAGGAGCCAGTTGGAATAGGTGGGTGGCCACAAATATCCACCTGGATCAATTCTCCCCAATGGTATCCATTGCGTTGAGTTCCCCCATCAGGTGAGGAAACTGTTGTTGAATTTGGCCCCGTGTGAGCCACTTTCCTTGGTGTAGGAGTTGCCTTACCTTGACAACCCGATAAAGTTGGATCTCTGTTGGTGAGTTCCATTGACCTGTATGTCCACTATCTTATCAGTGTATGCTTGTGCTATGCAGTCAGGGTTGAGCTCTGTTGGTGTCACTTGTTCGACGATCTTTGAGGTGTTCAATAATGGTGGAAAATATGGCTGAAGGAGGTCCACATTGAACACTAAGTGCAAGCCATAAGAGGGTGGAGTATTGAGCTCAAAAAAATTTCTACCCACAACCTTGGTGATAGTGTAAGGCCAATAGAGATGTGGGCGGAGATTCCGATGGGACCGTGTAAGACGCTCCTTCTAAAAATGTAACCAGAATTTGTCTCCAACCTGAAACTGGTGTGGTACCCTGTGTTGATCATGGCGTTGCTTGTACTTAGCATTGACTTTCTGCAAAATCTCATGGACCTGTTGGCGGATGTGCTGAATCTTCTCAATGAATCTGGTGGCTTTGTCGGTCTCAGATTGAACATGGGAAGAGTCTGTGTGTGTGGTGGCAAGAAGTAGTGCAACATCAATGGGACCCAAGGGTTGGAATCCCAACCCCACATGAAATGGGCTATGACCGATAGAGCTATGGAGAGTCCTATTGTAATTTTTCTGAACATAGGGAAGAATGTCATCCTATGTACACAGATGCTTAGAGTTTTACATGCGCAGGATGTGCATAATCATGCAATTGATAACCTCTGTTTGGTCGTCTGCTTTAGGGTGGAAAGCAGTGGATTTAGTGAGGTTGGTGTCCAATAGTGACCAAAGACTCGACCAAAATGTGCTGAGGAACCTGTTGTACGGGTAAGAGATGATGGTCTGTGGTATCCCAAAATGGACCCACACTCATTCAAAGAAGAGCTCGATAGTATCTTTCCCTGTGATATTCTTCTTGCAGGCTGTGAGGATGGCCATCTTCGAAAATCGATCAATGACCACAAATACATAATCATTTCCTTGCTTGGTGGATGAAAGGCCAGACATGTAATCTATAGAGATGGATTCCCATGGCTTCTCGGGAGTAGGAAGAGGGGTGTATAAGCCTTACTTCTTGATGGATAGCTTGGAAATGGCACAGGAAGTGCAAGATCCGATATACTTGCTAACGTCCTGTCAAAGTTTTGGCCAATAAAAATGTTTCTATAGAACGACCACAATTTTCTCAATGCCAAAATGTCATGCCATCTGACTGTAGTGGGATTCCCAAATATGATTTGCACGCTCGCTTGAAGGAACACAAATATGGAACAGATGGCATAACAATTCTTCTTGAATGTGAAAATCGGTGACATTCCTGCCTGTACCCAAGAGCTCATAGGTGGTGGCGAAGTCCAGATATTGTTGAGAAAGTTGAGGCCACTTAGATGCCTCAATTCCACAGGAATGGAGCACAATGGTGGGTGCAGCCATGGGAGGTCGACTGAGGCAGTCAACGACACGATTTGAGCTCCCTGTCTTATACTTGATATTGAGATGGAACTGCTGCAGGTAGGTGGACCACTTCTGATGGAGGTTGTTCTGCAATTTCCCATGTGTCTGTATGAACTGTATAGGCTTGTGATCAATGTGGATGGTCGTCTCCTTTCCTAGAATGTAATGTTTCCATTGATGATAGGATTTTACAATGGAATACATTTCCTTGTCATAGGTGGGGTATTTTCGAAAAGCATCTGAGATTGTCTCACTATTGTATGCCACTGGATGATCGTGTTGAGTGAGGACTGCACCTACAACATAGTCAGATGCATCAGTATTAATCTCAAAGGATTGTTGCAGATCGAGCAAGGAGAGTACTAGAGATGAGCACAAGCAATTCTTCAGATCCTCGAATGCTCATTGTTGTTCTTTCCCCCACATGAACTTTTCCCTGCCACCTCCCTTGGTTACTTAGATGAGGGCCCATGTAATATGGGAGAATCCCAACACGAACCGTTAGTAGAAGTTGGCGAGCCCCAAGAAGATCTGAAGCTTGTTTAGTTTGGTCAAGGATGGCTAGTCATGAATGACTTGGATCTTAGTTGGATCAAAATGTACCCCATGATCATCAACAATGTAGCCCAAGTATTGGACCATGTTCTTGCCAAAGGAACATTTTTCCAAGTTGGCATATAGCTTGTGTTGTCGTAGATTGCTCAAAACCTGCTGAATATGTCACATGTGCTCCTCCCAAGTTTCGTTGAAGATGAGGATGCCATCCAAATATACCACCACAAAAGAGTTGGTGAAGGGTCTCATTACATCATCCATCAACCTCATGAAAGTGGATGGTGCAATTGTTAAGACAAAGAGCATGACCAACCATTCAAAGAGACCTTATTTAGATTTGAAAGTTGTCTTCCATACATCAGTTGGTTCGATGGGAACATGTTGGTAGCCAGACTTTAGGTCAATGTTACTGAAGACATTTTTTCCCTTGAGTTGGTCAAGAAGGTCATCAATCTTGGGAATTGGGTATTGGTTCCTAATGACGATTTTGTTTAATGCTCTGTAATCAATGCAGAGTCGTCAGGTCCCGTTCTTCTTCTGCACCAGTACAATCGGGCTTCTGCAAGGGGAGGAGTTGGGTCTAATGTGCCCCTTTTGAAGAAGCTCTTGGATATGACGCCTGATTTCATAATTTTCCATCGACGAGCGACGATAGACTGGTCCATGAGGCAGAGGTGCACAGGGGGTCAGGTCAATTAGATGCTTGACTTGACAATGCATCAGTACCCCGATGGGTGAGGAGAATATGTCTCTGTAATCTTCCATGATCCCATCCACTTGCTTCTATTGTAAAGAGAGGCTCTGTGTAGAGGCCATAGATGTGGCAATGACTTTCTACTTACTATGAGCACGGATCACAAAGAAGATGAACTTGTCGGTCTGTGAAATGACCTTATTTCTTTGCTTAGCAGAGATTAAAGAAATAGCAGTAGGTGACGCTACCTCTGGTATCCTGTATAATCGTCTACCCAAAGTATTAATAACACTGCAGGGTCTAGACTCATACATAGCATGACGCTTCCACAAATATGGTTGTCCTAAAAGAACATCACAAACTTCAAGGGGAGCAATATCACACAATTCCTCGTCTTTGAAAGGCTTGATGTCGTAGGGCAGGCGACACTGTTGGATGACATATAGATCTCTTTGTTGGCGAAGCCAAATGATGGTGTAGGGATGTGGGTGTGGTGTCATCGACATGTCCAATCGTTTGATGACCTCTTCTAAGATCAGGTTCTTCTGACTACCGCTATTGAAAATAAAATGAAGTGGAGCCCCCTTTGCCCACATCTGTGAGTGAAAAAGGTGTTCCCCTTCCTCTGGTTCTCTTGGCTAGACTTTGGTGGTAGCGACAATGGCACTGGGTTCAACATCGATAATACACTTCCCTCCTTCTCGATTTGATTCAGAGTCAGAATCGGCCTTGGACTTGGATGCCTTCAGCTCGGCCACAAGTGACTGCTTGGAGTGACATTCTTCAGTGTTGTGCCAAGGGCTTTTATGGTATTCACACCATTTTCTCGTGTCCTTCTTCGTCTTTTCATTGCCCTTCTTGTGTTGTGGCTTGGACTGGTTGTCCTGAGAGTGGCCATATTTTCTTTGTCCCTTTCCATGTCAGTTGGGGCCGCCCTTTCCCTGCTTCGGTTGTGAGGGGTTTGTAGATCCAAACTCTCGCCTCTTCTACTTAAATTTCTGGTCGATCTTAATGACATATCTATAATATGTACCCAATGAGGCGATGTCCAAAAAATCCATTTCTTCTTGAATGTATCTATGCAAACAACCATGGTATTTGAGCACCAGATGTCTCTCAGAGTCTTTCATACCCAATTTGGTGCATAGGGTATGGAAAATATTGGTGAAATCTGGTATTGTCTAGTCCCTTTCTTGACGCAGGGTGGTCCATCAAGTGTATTGGTACTTGTAGCTTCCAACGGGGTAGTATTGTTCTTTAATGGCATCCTGAAAGGGATCCCATGTAGGGGAAACCACAAATATTGCAGATTCCTCTATGGCCCTTGGCTCAGAGTAAGTATCCCACCAGTGCTTAACATGGGGGACGACCTTGAGGAGTGAAAAAGTAATGTTTTCCCTATCGGAAAAATTGTGGACCGAAAAATACCCTTCGAGCAGATTCAACCATTTATCTACAATATCCGCATCTATCAGTCCTTCAAATAATGGAATATAAAAATTTACATGTACCTTGAAGGGGGTTGCATGGCCGCTTGATGAATATGCTTCTCCTGTGGGCAACCGTCAAAGAATCTACGCAAAGTTGTCCATCATTTTGTTCTTTTGTATCGCGAGGGCTTCCTTGAGCAAAATTTTCAAAGGATCTTCTACTCCATCATCTTTCTTTTTGTCCCCCATGGGTTGTTTTCAAGCTCGGTGCAACCGATCTTGCAATGAATCGATTGGTTCGAGTCCCAACTTCTTGTACCTAGATCTTGTCGGGTACATGCACGAAGGAAAATAAATGAAGAGGAGACCCCTCTGATACCACTGATCTGGATTTAGGAGAGGAACAAACTGATTAATATAATGAATACAATAAACATAGAGATATGAAGAACAACACATATATCCAGTGAACAATATCTTCTATTGAATAAATAAAATAGGATGAAACTGTAAAACTGCAGAACTGAAACACTTGCTCGAATGGCGGTAGCTATCTCTGAGAAGAGATCTGGTTGCTATGCACATCCGTCTCTGAAAAAAATGATTACAATGAGGCTCTAGAGGCCTTTTTTATATTACTCATGAATGCCAAAATCATAGACATCCAAAAACCTAACCCTAGGAGATGAAACGCCAAAATTTATGTGGGCCCCTATGGGTAAGTTGGTACCTCAACTTCCCAGGGCCATAACTTTTTCATACGACCTGCGTTTTAGGCGCGTGATAGCCCGTTGGGAAGGTATTTCAGAGAGCTACACATTATGTCATCAAACTCTGATTCAGTCTACAGTTTGACTGTGGCGAGCCAAAAAACCAATGTTTAGGGCCACAAAACGTCCCTGGAAGTACAACAAGATGTGCTTACATGAAAACATACAAAATA
The DNA here is from genome assembly GCA_009831015.1 of Picea engelmannii. Lineage (NCBI taxonomy): Eukaryota > Viridiplantae > Streptophyta > Pinopsida > Pinales > Pinaceae > Picea > Picea engelmannii. The sequence goes on from ML794586.1 coordinate 304,788, forward strand.
AGCCAGTTGGATTAGGTGGGAGGCCACCAATATCCACTTGGAATATATGTATGGCTTCAAACAACCCCGGAAGTGTAGAACCCACAATTACAAAGAAGTACAGAAGAACGCATTGAACTAAAATTTGTCAAGAGGAGCTAGTTGGAATAGGTGGGTGACCATTAATATCCACCTGGATCAGTTCTTTTCTGGCAACTCCTTTCAAGTTAGATGGAGTTAAGGGACATATTTCTCGCTCACCTTTGGCACCTTATCATTATTTACCTCCAAAAATATTCAATGAGCCATATACTTTTCCATTTTTTGGATGGCAGAATAAGGGCTTTGTGGGGCATAATTTTGATCTATTTGAGCTAAGTAGTCATTCCCTGGAGGTGAAGACTACTTAGCCTGTAGATGAGTCTCGTAAACATAGGTGGTAGCAAAAAGTGATTACGAAGACTCAACAAGACAAGGTGAAAATGGTCCTTGGAGGAGCCCTAAGACTTGAATAAGTGTCTAGGTATGTAGGTAAATCCCCAATCAAAATGTTGTATGGTAGACACATCTAAAATAAAAATTCCAGGTTCAAAGGTTTTGGGCTCATGTTATTGGTTACATGTCAGTTTTCCATCCTTGGATTAGGGCTAGATCTAAATCACGTTCCATTCATATTCAAATGCCCATAAAGTTTTGTGGGCCATATGGCACTAGGGCACGACGTATTTGGCATTCAAGCCTTGGTCTATGTGTTTCAATTTGAGATATGAAGTGGTAAGGAGGATTTTGATTTAGGTTCATCTCTTGAGGCTTCCTCCAGAGTTTTCATCGAAGAGAATCCTTAGATCCATTGAAAATTCCATTAAGGATTGCAAGAATCCTAGTGGAGCCAGACATGGGTGAGGGACTACCAGAGTCGTTGAAAATTAATGTAGGGGGTATTATTCACAATCAAATTTTGTTGGAAATATCTCTTTTCAATGTATGGATTGCCATTTATATGGTCAATTTTTCATGGACTATCCATTGTGTTTTTCTCTTAAGGTTTAGAGGAAGGAAAATAAGGAAGTCATCAACGATCACAGGAGAATCTTGGCAGGATATTGTGTGTGCATAGTTGTATTAGGTTTTTGGTTTGGATATGAATGGTGTTGTTTAAGAGCCAAAGGTTTTTGTGGAGCATAATGAGTTGAGGTCGCATAAGCCAAAGAGAACCCCTTTGGTTGATGAGGATATTGTAATTCAATTTTGAATCTATTAATAAGGTTAAGGTTTCTTCATGAGCATATGGCGATGATTCAACTAAGATAATGCATTATGGATTGTAACACATCTTATGTAATGTTCCAAAGTCCAAGAGAAGAGGGTCAAAATTAGCATAAGCGAGTTTTTCCTATTGTGGCATGATTTTTTCTAGCACTTCAAGAGGGTCAAAATCAACACAAGCAATTTTTTCCACCATGAGCAATTTTTCAGGGAAAAAGAGAGAGGATAAAAAAACAATTTTTATAGGGCATCACAATGTGATAATTTTTTCCAAATTTCACAATTTTTTCCAGGTGATTTCTCATTTGGTGTTTAACATCACAAAAAACTGCTATGTTACCCATTTTTCAATGATTTTTTCATGTATGGTAATGATAGGAGGAGCCCGCTAACCCAAAAACTTAATACCCCATGTAAGAAAAAATGATGTCTTTAGTATTTGTAAAGAACTGGATGGCCCAAGATAGAAGAGTTCTTGGAAAATTCTAAAGACGTTCTTTAGTTAAGGAATGCAATGAGTTCTAGATATGCCAATTGTGGATGGATGAAGAAGCCAGTCAAATGATATCAAAAGATGAAGTGGGGTGATGTCATTAAATTGGATTTCACCACTCTTTCAAGTACCCTTAGTTCATATACCAGTTTAGAAACACTAGAGCAAGATAAGCAGGTACTCGAACTAAAAGTGTAAAAAATGGGCTTCAGTCAATGTTGTTGTAGGCAGCTAAGGATGAAATAAAGATCAAAGATACCAACATCCTTGATGCATGTAAAATCCCAAAACCCATAGAACAAGGAAAGCAGTTGCATGCACATACTATTATTGTTGAAATTAAGCTGTGTCATCTTTGTGAAGAATGATCTTGTTAACATATATGCATATTGTAGGAGAATAGATAATGCAAGCAGATTGTTCATGGAATCCAAAGGAATTTGCATTTTCCCTTTGTAGGTTGACTATGGTGCTAAGGGAATATATCTGATTGTTAATGTTTAACGATTATCAAATCACATTCTCACAACCAAAGTTTGAAAATTCAATCAAATCTAGACAATACCCAAACATCAAGAGATTACCTGGATGCTCAATAAGAAGTTTAGAGTGATATTTTATGGAATATGGCTTCGAATAAGGTTCTCAAGTCCCACTGGCTTCCTTCCTATAGGTAATGATTCATTAAATTATATTCTCTATTAAATGATGTTGCTATGCATGATGATATGAATCAGAAACTACAAACAAGAAATCAGAAACAGAACGAGAAATAAGACTAGAGAGTTTTGGGGATAAGAAACGAGAACCTACTCTTCTCTATATGAAATCGCTAATAAGAAAAAAAAATGAAAACAATGGAAGAGAGTATGTTACTTGACTTCTGTTGCAGACTGCCAATAGTAAGGATTGAAAATGGACACGATGGAGAAGATAACAGGAGCCCAAATTGTGGTGTGGAACATCTCTTTGGTAGAGTGAGGGATTCCCTGGTCCCCTGAGTAGGCCGGTCCGAATATTTTGTCCATGGTTTTTCTTTGCTTCTTTAACTCTTTTTCTTCTTCTGCTACTGAATTTGTCGATGAATGAGTGAATGAAAGAAGCCTCAGGGAAGCCCTACCATAATCCTCTCAAACACCCCATCCGATTGGTACCACTAGAGAACTTGAATGACTCACTTAACCCTAGTTAAGCGTTGGCTCGTGGTGTGGGCTACGGTTATGCAAAAGCCAACAGTAAAATTATCGTGTCAACAAAAGAAACTAACAATTTCCATATAAGAAATCAATAAAATAAATTTGAAACTAACACTTTTCATATAAGAAATCAATCAAATAAATTTGGTTTTGTTAGCAAGATAAATTTGGTTTGTCACTTTTCATATAAGTAATCAATAAAATAAATTTGGTTTTGTTAGCAAGATAAATTTGGTTGGTCACTTTCATATAATAAATCAATAAAATAAAGTGTTTATGAGTTTTATCATTGGATTAATTGGGTGAGAAGTTAAATTGTTATTATTGGCTTAGTTTTTAGTTTTATGTAATTGGATTAAGGTTAAATGCCATATTTGACCCAAGTGAAAGTAGTTTTATGGATGGTCACAAGGGAGATTAAATAATGATGATGACTTAATTTGCATTCATGGATAGAAGTTAATAATAATTGTCTTTGTAACCAATTAACCACTACATTGTAATAGATTTTGTCTCCTTTGAAAAAGGATTTCATCACTTTCTTTTTATTTATTTATTTTAATTTAAAGTTTTCAAATGTTTTCCCAAAGTTTTTTTTTAAATCTAGGGGAATCAACAATTGGTGGGATTACCTACGAGAGGCCCATGTTCAAATCCAGTTGCAACTATAAACCCTAAGTTAATGCCAACCCCTAGTAGGAAACGTATGAATCACTAAGAATCGAGGCCACAAGGGAGCTGCCTATTCTTCTAGCCTTATCACAACGAGCCAATTAGAGATTTGAACCCAAGTGATGAGAGTGCATGCACAAATTCCCCACCCTTTGGTTAAAGCCCCTCGATAATATTACCTATTAAACATAGTTTCTTGAAAATACAAAAAGAAAAGGTTATATTTGGTTTTTGCCCTTAATTTGAAAACATAAGAGGTATTTAAGGAGAGTTATTGTTGGATTTAAAGAATAGTTTTTTTTTTTTTTAAGAAAATCATGGCCATGTAATTTTGGTGGTTAACCGATAAAATGTGGTAAATATGTACATTAATGTTCATTTTATAATGCAACTTGTCATATCATTTCAATGTAAATAGTTTTTGGTTAAGCTTTTAAGTAAAGTTTGGAGGAATAAGTTAATTTTGTAATAAGGGGAATTTTCTTTTCAATTATAAATTTGATAAGAATTGAACATAAATTTTAGGTATGGGAGTTTTATTGTGATTCAAGGTTTGTGGATGGTGTAACAATGTGTGTCTAAGGAGTTTTGTTCAATTTTAAATTGATTTAGATTGTGAAAAATTCAATTAGAGTTTTGGATCAATTGAAATTATAACTTTTATTATCATCGAATTTTAAGAACTAGAGGAATATTCACTATAAATTTAAAGAACTTTCAAACTTAAATGCAAAGTTAATAAGGACAAGGGTTAGTTTTGAGCATTTGTGCAAGATGTATGTTGATGGTAGTGCACAACAATGTTTTTTTTAAAGATGGAATGAAGATCATAGTGAACAATATTGGATCTAAAATAATTTGAAGTGTATGGTTTTAAATCTCAAGATTGAGAATGCAACCTTTCACACTAAAAATCAATTACAAAAGCTTTCATTTGGACTATTTTAACTTGCATTTTTGTATACATAAATATCACACCATGATTTTTCATGGAAGTCTCGTTTACAAAACCAAATGTTTGAGTTGCAACATTGTTTTA
>ML794586.1:312759-327218 GCA_009831015.1 Picea engelmannii
GAATTACAGAATTGATGGAAAATTATTGAATTTGAGGCAAAGCTAAGAGCTTCATTCTGGTGTAATTATTTCTCTCATATATTTTAATGAAGGAAGATGTCCATTGAGTTTTGCATCTATTATTTGTAATTTGATTTGAATTATTTCAAGGCAGAACTGACTCTTTGGCAGGTGGGCCCACTGCCCTGGACGAGGTGATGCCTTGAACATCGAAACTAGTTTAGTTGTGTGCTTGTTTCTTTGAATTTCAATTTATGTTCCTTAAAGAAAATTTCCTTTTCTTCAAGCCATTTGTTGGCTACTATATTTTCCAGATTTGATATTTCCTACAATTTCTAGATTTCATTTAATTTATTTCTCTAGATTAGCATTTGAATTATGTTGGGTGCAATAAGTTAAATTTCCAATTCAACAAGGCATTGTTTACTTTAATGTTGATTCCAGTTGTGTGATTATCATGAGTCTTATTTCCTGTCACTTGATTCTGCTTCTCAAATTTAGTATTGATATTTAAGTCTTGCATTTTATTTCTTGTTGAATGAGCTTGATAGTGTAGAACATAATCATGTAGGACCCATGTTAGTCATGGGTAGTTTATTGCATATATTTTGCGGGCTGCCTTGAAAGAAAAAGACGTTACTCGGTTGATAATTAATGTATAGGTGATTAGTTGTTTCTTTATTAAGCAATTAATTGTTCCCAACATAAGGGAAAATGATGTCTTTAGTGTTTGTAAAGAACAAGCTGGCGCAAGATAGAAGAGTTCTTGGAAAATTCTAAAGATGTTCTTTACTTAAGGAATGCAATTAGTTCTAGATATGCCAATTGCGGATGGATGAAAAAGCCACTTGAATGGTATCAAAAGATGTAGTGTGATGATGTCATTAAATTGGATTCCACCACTTTTTCAAGTACCCTTAGTTCATATACAAGTTTAGAAACACTAGAGCAAGATAAGAAGTTACTCGTACTAAAAGTGTAAAAAATGGGCTTCAGTCGATGTTTTTGTAGGAAACTAAGGATGAAATACAAATCACAGATGCCAACATCCTTGATGCATGTAAAATCCCAAAACCCATAGAACAAGGAAAACAGTTTCATGCACATATTATTATTGTTGAAATTAATTTGTGTCATCTTTGTGAATAATGATCTTCTTAACATGTATGCATATTGTAGGACACTAGATAGTGCAAGCAGATTGTTCATGGAAGCCAAAGGAATTTGCATTTTCCCTTTGTAGGTTGACTATGGTGCCAAGGGAATATATCTGACTGTTAATCTTGAACGATTATGAAATCACATTCTCACAACCAGAGTTTGAAAATTCAATCAAGTCTAGACCATACCCAAACCTCAAGAGATTATATGGATGCTCAATAAGAAGTTTAGAGTGAGCTTTTATGGAACATGGCTTCAAATAAGGTTCTCAGGTCCTACTGGCTTCCTTCCTATAGGTAATGATTCATTAAATTATATTATTTATTACAGGATTTTTCTATGCATGATGATCTGAATTAGAAACTAGAAACATGAAATCAGAAACATAATGAGAAATAGGACTAGAGAGTTTTGGGGATAAGAAATGAGAGCCTAATATTATGTATATGAAATCGCCAATAAGAAAAAAAAATGAAAACAATGGAAGAGAGTATGTTACTTGACTTTCATTGTACACTGCCAATAGTAAGGACTGAAAATGGACACGATGGAGAAGATAACATGAGCCCAAATTGTGGTATGGAACATCTCTTTGCCAGAGTGGGGGATTCCCAGGTCTCTTGAGTAGGCTGGTCTAAATATTTTGACCATTGTTTTCCTATGCTTCTTTAACTCTTTTTCTTTTTTTGCTATTGAATTCTCTAATGAATGAGTGAATGAAAGAAGCCTTAGAGAAACCCTACCATAATCCTCTCAAACACCCAACCCTATTGGTACCACTAGAGAACTTGAATGATTGACTTAACCCTAGTTAACCATTGGCTCATGGTGTGGGCTACGGTTATGCAAAATCCAACAATAAAATTATCGTGTCAACAAAAGAAACTAACACTTTTCATATAAGAAATCAATAAAATAAATTTGAAACTAACACTTTTAATATAAGAAATCAATAAAATAAATTTGGTTTTATTCGCAAGATAAATTTGGTTAGTCACTTTTCATATAAGTAATCAATAAAATAAATTTGGTTTTGTTAGCCAAAGAAATTTGGTTGGTCACTTTACATATAATAAATCAATAAAATAAAGTGTTTATGAGTTTTATCATTGGATTATTTGGGTGAGAAGCTAAATTGTTATTATTAGGTTAGTTTTTAGTTTCATGTAATTGGATTAAGGTTAAATGTCATATTTGACCCAAATGAAAGTAGTTTTATGGATGATCACAAGGGAACTTAAATAATGATGATGACTTAACTAGCATTCATGGATAGAAGTTAATAATAATTGTCTTCCTTACCAATTAACCACTACATTGTAATAGATTTTGTCTCCTTTGAAAAAGGATTTCATCACTTTCTTTTTATTTTATTTTTTAATTTAAAGTTTTAAAATGTTTTCCCAAAGTTTTATTTTTAAATCTAGGGGAATAAGTAATTGGTGGGATTACCTAGGCGAGGCCCATGTGCAAATCCGGTTGCCACTATAACCCTAAGTTAATGCCAACGCCTAGCAGGAAACGTATGACTCACCAAGAATCAATTCCACAAGGGAGTTGCCTATTCTTCTAGCCTTATCACAACGAGCCAATCGAAGATTTGGACCCATGTGAGGAGAGTGCAAGCACAAATTCTCCACCCTTTGGTTAAAGCCCCTCGACCATATTACCTATTAAACATAGTTTCTTGAAAATACAAAAAGAAAAGGTTATATTTGTTTTTTGCCCTTAATTTGAAAACATAAGGTGTATTTAAGGAGAGTTGTTATTGGAGTTAAAGAATAAAAATATTTTTTTTTTAAGAAAATCAAGGCCAGGTAATTTTGGTGGTTAACCGATAAAATGTGGTAGATATGTACATTAATGTTCATTTTATAATGCAGCTTGTCATATCATTTCAATGTAAATAGTTTTTGGTTAAGCTTTTAAGTAAAGTTTGGAGGAATAAGTTAATTTTGTAATAAGGGGAATTTTCTTTTCAATTATAAATTTGATAAGAATCCAACATAAATTTGAGGTATGGGAGTTTTATTGTATTTGTGCATGGTGTAACAATGTGTCTTTAAGGAGTATTGTTCAATTTTAAATTGATTTAGATTGTGAAAAATTCAATTAGAGTTTTGGATCGATTGAAATTATAACTTTTATTATCATCGAATTTTAAGAACTAGAGGAAAATTTACTATAAATTTAAAGAACTTCAAACTTAGATGCAAAGTTAATAAGGACCAACGTTAGTTTTGAGCATTTGTGCAAGATGTAAGTTGATGGTAGTGCACAACCATGTTTTTTTTTAAAGATGGAATGGAGATCATAGTGAACAATATTGAATCTAAAATAATTTGAAGTGTATGGTTTTAAATCTCAAGCTTGAGGATGCAACCTTTCACACTAAAAATCAATTACAAAAGCTTTCATTTGGACTATTTTAACTTGCATTTTTGTATACATAAATATCGCACCATGATTTTCCATGGAAGCCTCGTTTACAAAACCAAATGTTTGAGTTGCAACATTGTTTTACCTTGGATAATTATTGCTTTTTCAAGGAGCATTGGTTGAAATATATTATCAATTTTTTTGTCAAAGCAATGATTTCTCAAAATTGCGCTTTAATATTTGAACAATTTTAATCATTGTTGTGGAAACATGTATAGTGTAGCTACATTGCAATAGATACGATGTTACAAGATAAAAGATCATGCTTAGATAATATATGCTTAGAAATATAGAAATTTGATGTTGAATCTTTGAACGACTATCCAATGAGAGGTTTATGCCTTTGAATGTGTGGATACAAGGTTGAAGAGACCCAAAAAATGACTTGGGGACCAACAAAGTTAAATTTAAGGTTTTCATTCTAGTAGTGTTTGTAGTAGTTAACCATGGTAATATTGAAGAAGTTAATTGTAAACTTATGTCAATGATGATATAAATTCTTGCATGTTGATTCTTTAATGGAGCTAAAGCACAATATAAGTCACAATAGTTTGAGATGGAGTATGGTGAAGAGTTGGTAGATTATTCAAATGATCCACTACAAGGCCAGGAGTTCTTCGATAACCCTTCAACTAAGTATTGAAAACTTATAGGGGGGCATAGGAGGTATCTTTGTGTGATAGGGGGATCATGAGAGGCCGCTTTATGTGATAAGGGGGTACTATATTAGTCCTTAGTTTTTTATTGTGTGGTGGGTAGGGAGGTTGAGGTGTTGGGTGTGTTAAGTCGAGACACTTCGCGTTCATCTTTTGGTATGGGAAAGGACAGTCCATTGCTAGGTCATGTGATGGATACAAATTTTATGGTGGTTCTATGTCAGTCGACGACAAATGGGAGTAATGGTTGGTCTGGAAACTCCTTTCATGTTAGATGGAGTTAAGGGACATCTTTCTTGCTCACCTTGGGCACCTCATCGTTCTTTACCTCCAAAATCTTCTATGAGCCATATACTTTGCCATTTTGAGGATGGCACAATAAGGGCTTAGTGGGGCATAATTTTGATCTATTTGAGCTACGTAGTTTTTCCCTAGAGGTGAAGCCTACTTAGCCTGTTGATGAGTCTCATAAGCATACGTGGTAGAAAAACATGATTACGAAGACTAAATGAGACAAGGTGAAAATGGTCCTTGGATGAGTCTTGAGACTTGAACAAGTGTCTAGGTATGTAGGTAAATCCCTAATCAAAAAGTTGTATGGCAGATACATCTAAAAAAAAATTCCAAGTTCAAAGGTTTTGGGCTCCTGTTATTGGTTACATGTCGGTTTTCCATCCTTGGATTAGGGCTAGATCGAAATCATGTTCCATTCATATTCAAATGCCAAAAATGTTTTGAGGGCCACATGGCACTAGAGCACGACGCATTTGGCCCTCAATCCTTGGTCTATGTGTTTCGACTTGAGATCTGACATGGTAAGGAAGATTTTGATTTAGGTTCATCTCTTGAGGCTTCCTCTCGAGTTTTCATCGAAGAGAATCCTTAGATCCATTGAAAATTCCATTGATTTCATGCTTGATGTGGACTCATCTTTCAAAAGTAGCTCAGAATGGAGGATTGCAAGACTCCTAGTGGCGCCAGACATGGGTGAGGGACTACCAGAGTCATTGAAAATTAATGTAGGGGGTATTATTCACAATCAACTTTTGGTAAAAATATCCCTTTTCGATGTATGCATTGTCATTCATATGGTCAAGTTTTCATGGACTATCCGTTGCCTTTTTCTCATAGGGTTTGGAGGAAGGAAAATAGGGAAGTCATCAATGATCACATGAGAATCTTGGCGAGATATTGTGTGTGCATAGTTGTATTAGTTTTTTGGTTTGGATATGAATGGTGTTGTTCAAGAGACAGGTTTTTGTGGAGCATAATGAGTTGAGGGCGCGTAAGCCAAAGGGATCCCCTTTGGTTGATGAAGATATTGTAATTTAATGGAGTTTTGAATCTATTAATAAGGTTAGGGTTTCTTTAGGAGCATATGGTGATGATTCAACTGAGATAATGCATTATGGATTGCAACACATCTTATATAATCTTCCAAAGTCCAAGAGAAGAATGTCAATTTAAGAGGGCCAAAATTAGCATAAGTAGGTTTTTCCCATTATGGTACGATTTTTTCTAGCACTTCAAGAGCGTCAAAATCATCACAAGCGGTTTTTTCCACTGTGGCACAATTTTTCAGGGAAAAAGAGAGAGAACAAAACAAAACAATTTTTTATGGGGCATCCCAATGTGATGATTTTTTCTAAATTTCACAATTTTTTCAAGGTGATTTCTCATTCGGAGTTTAGCATCACAAAAAACTGCTACGTTACCCACTTTTCAATGATTTTTTCATGTATGGTAATGATAGAAGGAGCCCGCTAACCCAAAAACTTAATGCCTCATGTAAAGGAAAATGATGTCTTTAGTATTTGTAAAGAACTGGAGGGCCCAAGATAGAAGAGTTCTTGGAAAATTCTAAAGATGTTCTTTAGTTAAGGAATGCAACGAGTTCTAGATATGCCAATTGCAAATGGATGAAAAATCCACTCGAATGGTATCAAAAGATGTAGTGGGATGATGTCATTAAATTGGATTCGACCACTTTTTCAAGTACCCTGTTCATATACCATTTTAGAAACACTAGAGCAGGATAAGCATGTACTTGTACTAAAAGTGTCAAAAATGGGCTTCAGTTAGTGTTTTTGTAGGCAACTAAGGATGAAATACACATCACAGATGCGAGCATCGTCGATGAATGTAAAATCCCAAAACCCATAGAACAAGGAAAGCAGTTTCATGCACATACTATTTTTGTCGAAATTAAGTTGTGTCATCTTTGTGAAGAATGATCTTGTTAACATGTATGCATATTGTAGGAGAATAGAGAGTGCAAGCAGATTGTTCATGGAACCCAAAGGAATTTGCATTTTCCCTTTGTAGGTTGACTATGGTGCTAAGGGAATATATTTGATTGTTAATGTTGAACGATTATCAAATTACATTCTCACAACCAGAGTTTGAAAATTCAATAAAGTCTAGACAATACCCAAACCTCAAGAGATACCTGGATGCTCAAATTATTAATGATTGATGTTCATGTACTATGTAGTATGGATGTCATTTCTATCTATATTGATGTACAAATATGCATGTTTTCATATCCTGCAACTAATTTGTCTTTCTGCATGTTTTTTTGAATATATATAAGATGCTTTCGAGATGCTTCGCTTCCAAGGATTTTTGGAAAATGATGCTTCCCACGCTCCTGCTTCCTAAAATTATCATGCTTCATGCAACACTGGTATGACCTACTGGAAATTTCCCGGCTGTAGAAATTTTCCCTCTCGCTAAAATTGCATAGTGAAAGTCCTTCTCCACTCTATGATTCATTGACTCCTTGCTCAATGTGTCTCTCCTCCCCTCCCTTGGCTGGATTTTATAATCTTGAGATGAGCCCTAACCCTAATCTCCAAAGTGATCAATGGATGAGATTAAATCTCCCTCACTTGAGATCAATGGCTAGGATTCATTTAATTAACTCAAATCACTAATGCCAAAGACTTAGGCATTTTATTTAATTAACCTCCATTAATTATAAAATGGCATTCACTTTAATAATTAAATTATTAAAGTGAATTTCCAAATCTCTAAGAGGTATTAATGACGACTTCCACGTGTTAGACACAAACCAATGTGGAAGTACCTATATGACCTACAAAACATCAACACTCCCTCTTAGTGAGGAAGGTACTTCCAAAAGAGCCACCTAGAACTGGTTGTCCCTCTAAACCTGGGACAATATCCTACACATCATCCTGCACCATAGCATCTTAATAAACCTAACGCTTTACTGCATATTCAATGGTGTTACTCCCTAGTGGCATGAAGTTCGAAAACTTCTTTGGAGGCCTACTATCCGTGAATGTTCTCCTAGGAGCCTCAACATGCTCCTATGCATCCTTCATTGTCTTCTCAAACCACTTGGGTCTCCTTGTAGAGCTAAAAGAGGATAACTCTTACTCGTCACTTGAAGGGTGACACCTTGCACTGGAAATTTGTGAACCCTTCAGAGCCACTTGCTCCTCATCCTGACCTGAAGTCCGACTTCTTGAACTGGAAGAAGCCGATGAGCGTTGCTCATCCTTCAGAGCCTCCTACTCCTTCTCTTATGTCACTGGAATAGGCTCATGAGACTTCTTATTTTCTAAGCCCTCCTCAAACTTGACATCTCGACTCACCACAATATTTCTCTGCACAACCCATATATTATATGCCTTCAAGGTCTCACTATATCCAATGAACAATCCCTTCTCCCCCACGGGTTCCAACTTTGTCCTCTTCTCTACTAGTAGATGGATATACACCAGACAATCGAAAATGCAAAAATGGCCAATCTTCAGCTTCACTACAAAGAATGTCTCTTCTAGAGTCTTGTCCTCCAAGACCTTATGAGGACTCTTGTTTTGTACATACACCGTCATATTGCATGCCTCTTCCCAAAGAAACATGGGAAAATCCTGGTCATGAATCATTGCCTTGGCAACTCGAACGATGGACATATTCTTTCGCTCTGCAACCCTGTTCTGTTGTGAGTTGCAAGGTACTATCAACTCCCTCTTTATCCTTGTTTCCTTGAGTATTTTGAGGTGTACTCACCCCCATTATCTGACCCCAGAACTGTGATCTTCTTGCCTTTTTGATTCTCCACAAGAGCTTTAAACTCCTGAAACCAACTAAAGATCTCACTCTTGGTCCTCATGCATCTTGTTCTAAGTTGAGTTCACTCATCTCTCTTCTACGCCTAGGATATACAAAGAACTACTCTCTTCATTAATCCCTTTTTTCTATGCAATGCAAAGGAGAGGAGAAGAAGGATACTTTTGCAAGCAACAGATAGATACTTTTGCAGGCAGGAGATAGATACTTTTGTAGGCAACATGTAGCACAACAGGGCACTCACACTATGGCAATATCATTTTAAAGCACATTCTCATGGTGATATTGTAATCAAACTGATCATTCATTTATTTGTTGATAAGGAAGACTGTTTGTTGGGGTTTTCTCGCTCTTTGGGTTTTCCCAAGATAAATTCTTGTGTTATTGTGTGACTCCAATTTTGTGCACTGCCTACTACTTCTTTACAACTTTCAGTTTTCACATTATTTATCATTTAAGTTTTCATATCTGCACATTATATTGAAGAAAATTAAAAGTCCATTGCATTTTGAATCTAAGCTCAAAATTTCACATGGTATCAGAGCATAGGGTGTGATTAGCGCTCAGATCTTTAGTTCTTGAGCCCACACAGGTATAAGGATTGAGCTTGATTCAACTCAGTGCAAGGATTCATTGCAAGGATGTCTTCATCTATTTCAGTCAGACCTGAATACAGACTTGAGGGAGTCTCAAACTTCAAGTTTTGGAAGCTCAGGGTCTTGAAAATTCTCCAAGAGCTTGAGTTAGATCATTTCATAACTACTATTGTAGAGGAACCAACTTCCAATGTTGTTAGAGCTACATTCACAAGAAATCAGGCTAAAGAGAAGTGAGTGATCCTTGATTCTGTAAAAGACAACATCATGCATGTACTGACTTCACTAATGAAAACAAAGGATTGTTATGACACTCTAGTAAATCTTTATGAAAAGACAACACCATCCAGAAGAGAATTCTGAAGAACAAGCTCAAGTATTTGAAAATGGAGAAGGGCAAGTCTGTCTCTTCATTATACTCAAAGATAGCACAGATTCATGATCAATTGTTGGTCATAGGATCTACTGTGGAAGATGACGATCTCATCCAAGCCATCTTCGATGGCCTTCCGCCTTCTTGGGATACATTTCTTGCAAGTGTTAATGGCAGGGAGTCGCAGCCAAACTTTGAACGTTTATGGAATGATTGCCTTTAGGAGAAAGGTTGCATGACCACTAGGAGTGGTCCATAAAATGAAGAAAATGTTGCCTTGACTGCAAATAATAGGAGAGGAAAGAAATCTTCCTCTTAGAAGAAATTTCATAAGAACTTTCAGAAGGAGAAGTTCAAAGGAAACTTTAAAGGAGAGGGTTTTGATATGTCCAAAGTAAAGTATTTTAACTGCAATAAAATGGGACACTCTGCTAAAGATTGCATATCTAAGAAGAAAGACTACCATAAGGGGAAGCATCATTATTCTACTACAAAAGAAGAAGAATCCATAAATAAGACAAGTGGATCTCCTAAGAAACAAGAGAACAGAAAGGAATACTACTTGGTGTCTGCTCTCTATCGTCACTTGACTACTGACCAAAACTCTTGGTTGGTTGATAGTGGGGATTCAAAGTATATGACATGATACAAGAGCATCCTCTCAAATTTTATAAAAAAGACTTGTTCAATTCAAGTACAGCTTGGAGATAACTCATGCCATGAGATTAAAGGAATTGGTTCCACCTCTCTTCAGCTAGAGTCTGGATCCATCATTCACATTGGTGAGATCTTGTATGTTCCTAGATTAAAGAAGAACCTATTGTCAGTAGAAGCACTTGAAGATAAAGGTTATAAGGTGACATTCATGGATGGAAAATATGTCCTCTGGCCAAAGGATGGACAATTAAGTTCAACATAAGTCAATGGAATATGAGAAGGAGGTCTCTACAAAATCACGAATCATTATGCTCACGCACTTGGTCATAACACAGTTAGCTCCAGTTAGCTGTGGAATAGAAGTTTGGTCACCTGCACTTCAAGGAACGTCCATGACTTCAATAAATGGTAAGTGATATGCCTCTTGTTCCCTTTGATAACAATGAAGTAAGCAAAGGTTGTTTACTTGGAAAAAATACAAAGTCCTTTTCTCATAGTAACAATAGATCTGAAGAAATTTTAGAACTTATTCATTCTGATATATGTGCGCCAATGTCATCTCCTTCCTTGAATGGTTATCTATATTATGTTATATTTATTGATGAACTTTCTAGAAAATGTTGGATTTACTTTCTGAAATTGAAAAGTGAGGTATTTGCTAAATTTAAAGAATTCAAGGCATTGGTAGAAAACCAGACAGGGAAGCACATTCAAATCCTAAGATCAGATAATGGGGGGGAATATGAATCCCATGAGTTTGAAGGCTTTTTCAAATAAGCTGGAATTAAAAGACAGTCAACAATCCCCTACAATCCTCAACAAAATGGTGTTGCTGAGAGGAAAAACAAGACCATATGTTAAGCTGCAAAAGCCATGATGTTTGATCAAGATCTGCAACAGGTACATCTGTCTATATTGAGAATAGATGTCTGCATACAATCCAAAAGGTTAAAACCCCTAAATAATCTTTCACCAATAAGAAACCAGAAGTAGGACACTTGAGGATCTTCGGTTGTCCAGTATACATTCATGTGCTTAAGGAGAAGATAACTAAGATGGAACCCTTAGGAAAGAAAGGGATATGTGTATGATATAGGGAGTCTTCTAAGGTTTACATAATATATATCCCAGGATAGAGGCAGATCAAAGTCAGTCGAGATGTAAACTTCCATGAGGAAGTTGTCTTCAAGCGTTCTAGAGAGCTCCAGATTGATGATGAAAAAAAAGAGCCAGACTCTCCTACATCTGAAACTTCTAATTCTGACTTTTAGAGGGAGGAAAGTCATGATGATCCAATGGCTCAAGATATTCCTTTAGAACCCGTTGAAGTGTTGGAGAGGTCTCTTGAAGAACTTCCTATCAAAAGAAGACCTGCTTGGTTCAAAGAAACTCTGCATGAAGCATAGAGACATGCAACTCCCTGAGTAACCTTTAGAGAAAGAAAAAGGCCTCAAAGGTATGTAGGTTATGTTGCTTTGGTAAGTAGCATTAGTGATGCAGAACCTTCTTTATTTGAAGAAGCTAACAAGTTGTAGGTTTGGAAATTAGCCATGTTGGATGAATACAGGTCCATCATGAAGAACAATGTATGTGACATAGTTCCCAGGCCTAAACATAAATCAATGTTTCATACAAATGGTTGTACAAGATAAAACATGCAACTGACGAGAGTGTTGAAAAGTATAAAACAATATTTGTAGTCAGAGACTTCTCCCAAAAAGAAGGTATATACTATGACGAGATTTTTGCACTAGTCTGTACAATTATTTCGCTTGCTTCTGTACTTGTTGGAAATTTCATCAAATGGATGTAAAAACTGCTTTCCTAAATGGTGAAGTGGAATAGGAAGTCTATGTAGAACAACCTGATGGCTTTGTAGTGCATAACAAGGATTCTCATGTGTGTAAGTTAAAGAAGGCATTATACGGTCTTAAGAAAGTACCCAAAGTATGGTATGACATGATTGATGGCTTTCTGCAAAGCTTGGGGTTCAATAAAAGTAGTGTTGATCCTAACCTCTACTTTAAAGTTGTTGAAAATCAGCCCCTTATTTTGGTTTTGTATGTGGATGATCTTTTCATCACAGGAGAAGAAAATTAGATAACCTGGTGCAAGAGGGAGCTCATTTTTGAGTTCGAAATGAAAGATTTGGGACTGATGCATTAGTTCCTTGGTTTAGAATTCTCGCAAAGACCAGACGAGATCTGCTTATCTCAAGGGAAATATGTAGTAGACATATTGAAAAGGTTTAGCATGCTGAATTGCAGGAGTACGACAACTCCTATGGTTTCTAATCTAAAGAATATACATGACTCAGATACATGATCAGATTTGGTGGACCCCACCATGTACAGGTAGCTTATTGGGTCTTTAATGTACATGACTCATACTAGACCCGACATGCAGTTCACAGTCAGTGCATTGAGCCAATTTATGGTTGAGCCGAGAGAAAGGAACTGGGTGGTAGGAAAGCAAATATTGAGATATCTCTGAGGTACCATTTCTTATGGTATAAAATATATATCCAATGGTGGTGTGATGTTTCATGGTTATGCAGATTCAGACTAGGATGGAAGCCCAATAGATGGAAAAAGTACCCCCGGATACTACTTCAATTTAGTATCAACCACGATATCCTGGTCCAGCTGGAAAATGGATCTATTGCTAAGAGCACAACCGAGGTTGAATATATTGCAGCTGACAATGCAGGCAGAAAAGCAGTGCGGCTCAAAAAACTTGTTTTTGGGTTATTTGGTGAAAAGCTTGAGACTACGATTATCCATTGTGATAATTGGAGCTGTATAAAGCTCACAAAAAGTTTGGTGTTTCATGACAGATCAAAGAATATAGATATGAAGTATCATTATATCAAAGATATGGTACAAATGAAAGTGATCAAGCTAAAGTACATTGCAATAGACGAGCTGATCCAGGTGGATATTGGTGGCCACCCACCTATTCCAACTGGCTCCTCGTGTCTGTTTTTTTTCAGCATGTTCTTTTGTACTTCTTTGTAATTGTGGGTTCAACACTTCTGGGGATTTCTAAATCCCCACACATCCTCCGGGTGGATACGAGTGGCCTCTCGCCTAATCCAACTGGCTTATTTTGTATGTTTTCATGTCAACACATCTTGTTGTACTTCTGAGACCGTTTTGGGGCCCTAAACGTTGTTTTTTTGGCTTGCATGATCAAAATCTGGACCAGGGGGCAAAATTTTGCTCTATTTTCAAGGTGTTCAGAATGCGACAAAAACAATGCCATTGCGTCTGTCTCGTCTTCCTGATTCCGATGGTATATTTACTTTCGCAAACGGAGTCCGTATGGAGGAGATATCGCGATCTGTCCGCCAAGCCAAACAGGGAAAAATTTGGAATACTGATTGTACCTGTCCGTACAGTCCGTACGGCCACGTGGCAAGGTCATACCATCATGATGACGTGGCAGTTGGAAGATGTGGTGCATTTTTATTGGATGGTGGTTGTCCAATCGGGTGTTGACACGTGTCTATTGTAGCCAATAATGTGCAGACACGTGGCCCAACCCATTGGTGCCACGTGTCCCTTCATTTTTTTGTTTAATTTGGTTATGTAAAATTATGGGGAGTCCGCGGGGTTCGACCCCTGGACCTCCCCCAACGCCAATGCCTTTGTAACACTCCGCTAGCCAACATTCCCGCCAATGTTCCTTGTATGTGATGTGGGCGGGCTTATATTTAAGTTTGGTCATAAGCCTTGAACGAAAAGGGGGCGGGTCGGGGCTAAGCCCCGACCCATGGTTTCATAACATAACACATGTAACCATGTGTTAATACTACCACGCGCAAACCATATATTATATGTAATAATCATTGTATATGTCACTCCGTATATATATGCGTGGGAATTAAAATCGTGAGTTTTGTTTTGAAACCGGTATATTATATTGTGGGCGCGGGGTTTATAACCCTTGGTTATATGTGGTATGTCACATGCCCGTGGCCCGGAGCACGGGAATTAGTTCACACGGTTATCAAACAGGTTTAACCACTTTGTAACCAAACGCGCGGTCCTATGGCCACATGAAATAGTGCCGAGGCGGTTAGGGGCTGGAGGCACCTTAACCGTTCTACAGTTTGCACCGTTGGCACGGTTGCGTCCGGTGCCAGGTTTTAACGCGCATTGGGAGCGTGTTTTGGGTTCATGCACACAGAGGTGCGTTCTGTAGAACCAGTTTCAGCAAAGTAGAAGGAGGAGAATGGAGGAGGTCTAACTTTCTCAATTTTTGGCCGATTGAGGTGCCGTAAAAGCCCAACTAGGGGTTTTTGGACGTGCTGGATCCATTGGTGCTATTTTCAAGGCCATTTGAAGATTTCTTCTGCAAGTTTTTCACCATTGAAGTTTCAGCAAGCTCCAGGGAGCTTGAAGCCCTCATTGATCGAGGACATGGTTTGGTGAGCCTATGTTTGTTTTCTGTGATTGAATAATCATTTTTGGC
>ML794586.1:340448-383764 GCA_009831015.1 Picea engelmannii
TGTATGTTGATGGTAGTGCACAACCATGTTTTTTTAAAGATGGAATGGAGATCATAGTGAACAATATTGAATCTAAAATAATTCGAAGTGTATGGTTTTAAATCTCAAGCTTGAGAATGCAACCTTTCACACTAAAAACCAATTACAAAAGCTTTCATTTGGACTATTTTAACTTACATTTTTGTATACATAAATATCACATCATGATTTTTCATGGAAGTCTTGTTTACAAAACAAAATTTTGAGTTGCAACATTGTTTTACCTTGGATAATTGTTGCTTTTTCAAGGAGCATTGGTTGAAATATATTATATAAGTTTATGTTTAAGCAATGATTTCTCAAAATTGCGCTTTAATATTTGAACAATTTTAATCATTGTTGTGGAAACATGTATAATGTAGCTACATTGCAATAGATATGGTGTTACAAGATAGAAGATTATGCTTAGATAATATATGCTTAGAAATATAGAAATTTGATGTTGAATATTTGAATGACTATTCTAGTAGAGTTTGTAGTAGTTTACCATGGTAATATTGAAGAAGTTAATTGTAAACTCATGTAAATGATGATATAAATTCTTGCATGTTGATTCTTTAATGGAGCTAAAGCACAATATAAATCACAGTATTTTGAGATGGAGTATGGTGAAGAGTTGGTAGATTATTCAAATGATCCACTACAAGGCCAAGAGTTATTCTATAACCCTTCGACTAAGTATTCAAAAAATATAGGGGGGCATAGGAGGTATCTTTGTGTGATAGGGGGATCATGGGAGGCCTCTTTATGTGATAAGGGGTTCCTATATGAGTCCTTAGTTTTTGATTGTGTGGTGGGTAGGGAGGGTGAGGTGTTGGGTGTGTCAAGTCGAGACACTTCGCGTTTATCTTTTGGTATGGGAAAGGACAGTCCATTGGTAGGTCCTGTGATGGATACAAATTTTCTGGTGTATCTAGGTCAGTCAACGGCAGATGGGAGTAATGGTTCTGGTCTCGCAACTCCTTTCGAGTTAGAGGGAGTTAAGGGACATCTTTCTTGCTCACCTTGGGCACCTCATCGTTCTTTACCTCCAAAACTCTTCTATGAGCCATATACTTTTCCATTTTTGGGATGGCACAATAAGGGCTTTGTGGGGCATAATTTTGATCTATATGAGCTAAGTAGTTTTTCCCTGGATGTGAAGCCTACTTAGCCTGTTGATGAGTCTCGTAAGCATAGGTGGTAGAAAAAAGTGATTACGAAGACTCAATGAGACAAGGTGAAAATGGTCCTTGGAGGAACCCTGAGACTTGAACAAGTGTCTAGGTATGTAGGTAAATCCCTAATCAAAAAGTTGTATGGTAGACACATCTAAGAAAAAAAATCCATGTTCAAAGGTTTTAGGCTCCTGTTATTGGTTACATGTCGATTTTCCATCCTTGGATTAGAGATAGATCGAAATCACATTCCATTCATATTCAAATGCCCATAAAATTTTGAGGGCCATATGGCACTAGGGCACGACGTATTTGGCCCTCAAGCCTTGGTATATGTGTTTGAACTTGAGATCTAAAGTGGTAAGGAAGATTTTGATTTAGGTTCGTCTCTTGAGGCTTCCTCTGGATTTTTCATCGAAGAGAATCCTTATATCCATTGAAAATGCCATTAATTTCATGCTTGACGTGGACTCTTCTTTCAAAAGTAGCTCGGCATGGAGGATTGCAAGAATCCTAGTGGAGCCAAACGTGGGTGAGGGACTACCAAAGTCATGGAAAATTAATGTAGGGGGTATTATTCACAATCAACTTTTGGTGGAAATATCCCTTTTCAATGTATGCATTGTCATTTTTATGGTCAAGTTTTCATGGACTGTCCCTTGCCTTTTTCTCGTAGGGTTTGGAGGAAGGAAAATAGGGTAGTCATCAATGATCACAAGAAAATATTGGTAGGATATTGTGTGTGCATAGTTGAATTAGGTTTTTGGTTTGGATATGAATGGTGTTGTTCAAGAGCTAGAGGTTTTTGTGGAGAATAATGAGTTGAGGTCAAGTAAGCCAAAGGGAACCCCTTTGGTTGATGAGGATATTGTAATTCAACAGAGTTTTGGATTTATTAATAAGGTTAGGGTTTCTTCAGGAACATATGTTGATGATTCAACTGAGATAATGCATTATGGATTGCAACACATATTGTAGGAGAATAGATAGTGCAAGTAGATTATTCATGGAAGCCAAAGGAATTTGCATTTTCCCTTTGTAGGTTTACTATTGTGCCAAGGGAATATATCTGATTTTTAATGTTGAATGATTATCAAATCACATTCTCACAACCAGAGTTTGAAGACTCAATCAAGTCTGGACAATACTCCAACCTCAAGAGATTATCTGGATGCTCAATAAGAAGTTTAGATTGAGCTTAGTTAGAGTGATATTTTATGTAACATGGCTTCGAATAAGGTTCTCAGGTCCTATTGGATTACTTCCTATAGGTAATGATTCATTAAATTATATTCTCTATTAAAGGATGTTGCTATGCAGGATGATCTGAATCAGAAACTAGAAATAGGAAATCAAAAGCTGAACAAGAAATAGGACTAGAGAGTTTTGGGAATAAGAAACGAGAACCTACTCTTCTCTAAATAAAATTTCCAATAAGGAAAAAAATGAAAACTATGGAAGAGAGTATGTTACTTGACTTCCGTTGTAGACTGCCAGTAGTAAGGATTGAAAATGGACACAATGGAGAAGATAACGGGAGCCAAAATTGTCGTGTGCAACATCTCTTTGCCAACATAAGACACTAAGTGGGGTCCTTAGAGAATGTATTGGCATTGGTACAATTTTGAAATGATTGTCCTCCCTCTTAATATTATGGATCTAGGCAGAAAAGCCAAAATATTGGCCTTAGGAAGTTTGGTAGAGGTGTATAAACCAAATGTAGTTTTGTTGCAAGAGACTATGAAGGAAGGCTCTATGATAGTGTCTCCATTAAAGAAGTTTACGAAGGATTGAGAGTTTTTGTCTTTGGATTCAATTGGGAAGTTTGGAGCTTTATTAATTGCTTGGTGCAATACTATTTCACTAACTAACTCCAACCTGCTTGATTTAGGTATTTGGACTGAGTTCTTTATTAAGAAGCTAAGTCTAAATATCTTTGTGATTAATTGTTATGGCCCATGTGAGATGACGTAGCATTATTGGGATTATTTTTTATCTTTGGATTGTATCAAGCAGGATTTTGTTATTATTGGAGGATACCTAAATTTTACTTCAGTTGGATCGAGCATTTGGGGAATAAGCACTAGCGTGGCACAAGCATATTTCTTCAGACATAAAATTGATGTGACATGTTTAATTGATATGGATCCTATTAATATTAGTTTGACCTAATGGAACAATAGAGCACGAGATACATGGATATCCAAAAGTCTCTATTATCTCTTTTATTTAGATGCCATATTTTCATCAATGGAGAGAGTAAGGTCATGGGTCGAAGCTAGTGGTATCTCTGATCATACACCAATTATAGTTAAATTGGAAAGGTTAGATGTTAAGTAGGGAAGCCTATTTAAATTAAATTATGCTTGGATGGATGATGAGGACTTTAAATCTTTGGTGAAAAGGGAATGATGCTCTTGTGACTCGAAATATAGAGAGTCTACTAGCTACCTATTTGGAAGGACTTTAAAAAAATTAAAGGGACTGGTTATGGCTTGGGTTGCAGAGTAGAAGGTTAAAATGAACAAGGAATTGTTGGATGTTGAGAAAAAAATCTTAGATATGCGTGCTAGCAACGAGTTAGGGTTGTTATATGAGGAGAAAAATCAGATTTTAGAAGAGATGGGGAAAAAGAAAATGAAACTTCTTGCTTGGAGGGAAGAGGAAATTAGGTTAAAAGCAAGGCAACTTGGACTGAGAAAAGTGATGAAAATATGAAAATTTTCCATCACTTTGCCAACCAAAGGAAAAAAAACTAATACTATACGGGATATGAGGAATGGAGAAGGTGAGATAGTGATAAGTTTTTTAAACATTTCAAGTTTGGGGGTCCAACATTACAAGACTATTTATATAGAACCAAATAGGACAAACAATGAAGATATCTTGAGATTAACCAACCCCACATTTCCCTTTATGTGTAAATGAGGAGGATATTCAGACATTGATGGAGGTCACCTCTAAGGATGAGCTTATGATTGTTTTGATCTCTTTTAAGAAGGATGGGAATCCAAGACCATATGGATGGTTGATGGTGTTAAGTTTTTTTGAATTTACGAGAGATGACCTTTTGAGGGTGGTAGAAGAAGTTAGGAAACATAGAAAAGTTTTTAGTGAATTCAATGCCACTTTTTTGGCTATGATTCCTAAATAAAATGAGCTTGAATCCTTCGAGGAGTTTAGGCCCATCTCATTGTTTAATTGTCTATATATATTTTTTTCAAAAGTTATAGTAGTGAGGCTCAAAAGGATATTTTTTAATGTGATTTCCTAGGAGCAGTTTTGGTTTCTAGAAAGATAGAAAATATTTTAGGCCATTGCTTTTGTATAGGAAGTGTTACATATAGTCAAGGTAAAAATCTCCTAGAAATGATCTTGAAGGCCGAGTCTAAATAATATTATTAGGTTTCATGGTTGTACTTTAGATTAATGTTGTTGCATGTTGACTTTAGTTTGGAGATATTCAAGTTGGTTATGGGTTGTGTTTCTTCGGTTTCATTTTCTCTTCTTATAAATGGTTCAACTTAAAAAAAAATTAAACCTTTTAGGGGTTTAAGGAAAATGTGTCCTCTCTCCCCACTATTATTTTTATTGGTGGTAGAGGCTTTAAGTCGATTTATTCTAGCAACTAATAAAGAAAGGGTGATCACATGGGTAAATATTGGTGGGTCACTTTCTTTATCTCACATTTTATTTGTGGACGATGAATTGTTTTTTTTCTAATGGTAACCTAAGAGAAGCAACATATTTAAGAAATACTATAATTATTTAGTTTTTCTACATGTATGGTTATAAATGAGATCAAGTCTTATGTTTCCCTCAATGCTTTGGAAGAGAAGAGATTTCAGAGTTTAAACGTAATTTATCCCTTTTAGAATAAGGATTTCACATGGGGGTTTAAATATTTTGGCTACATCCTGAAGCCTAATGGGTTTGAAAAGTGGGACTAGGGATGGATGCTAGAAAAAATTGAGTGGTGTAACAAGTGGTCATCAACGAGTAGGAGACTTGCATTGGTTAATTATGTCTTAGAGGTGAATCTGATCTTTTGGCAGTCATTATCCCATATTCTAAACAAGGTACTTGAAATAATTAGGAAATTGTTGTTTCAATTCTTATGCTTTTATCCAAGTGGATATAGGTGGCCACCCACCTATTCCACAGGCCGAAAGCACAATTTTCCATCTTGGTAGTTTTTCTACACTTTTTCGAGTCTCAAACTTCTGGGGTCGTTTTGAGGCCCTAAACAATGTTTTTTGAGTGTGAAAGCGCTCAAACGATAAATAAAGGCATGGTTTGGGCCGACTAAAATCTGTACTTTTCAGCTAGACCTTTCCAACGGGATATCGAGTGCGCCAAATAGAAATCATATGAAAAAGTTACGACAGTGGGAAGTTGGCGTACCAACTAACCCCATCGATGTCCACCACCTTTTGGTGTTTCATCTCTTAGGGTTAGGTCTTGGGATTTTTAGGGTTTCCTCATAGCTTCTTTATGATAAAAAGGCCTTTCGACCTCATTGTAATGAACTCTGGTGAATGTGCATAGTCGTCACATCTCTTCTGAGAGATCAACTACCACCATTCAAGCGAGTTTGTTTCATTCTGCATTTTTTACAATTCAACACATTTCATTTGTTAATAGAAGTCAATTTTCGTTATATCTTTGTGTTTTTGTTATAACTTTGTATTTCATTTTGTTCCATTTATAAATCTGGATTAGTGGTATTAAAGCGATGTGCTCTTTATATGTTTCTTTGTACATGTCCCCGAAGAGGTCAGGGTATAAGGACTCGGGACTCAAACTATTTGAGCATTTGTAGGACCATCCTCACCGACCCTGACAACCCCCCATGGTGGAAGAAAAGACAAACAATGGAGTAGCAGATCCTATAAAACTATTGCTCGAGGAATCCCTCACACAAAAAAGGACCGAGATGATGGATAAATTTGCCTAGATCCTTCGACGACTACCAACAATCCACACATCTCCATCAAGAGGCCACTTTGGAGGTGTCACCCCCTTCAAGGTACAAGTTAGTTTTGATATTCTTGTATTTGAAGGTCAAATAGATGCAAATTCTCTAGATAAATCATTGAATCTCCTCAAAGGGTATTTTTCTGCCCATAATGTTTTTGATATAGAAAAGGTCACCTATGTGCTCCTTAAGGTTTTCCCCCATGTCAAGGATTGGTGGGAGACATACTATGACAAAAAGGCCACAGAATAATGCACAATGTTTGCAGTTGTACCCATTTGGGGTTCTTTCAGGGATGTGATTAAGGAACAATATTATCCTTTTGGAAGCTACGATGACCAATATACAAAATGGATCACGATGCAGTAAGAAAGAGACCAAATAGTGTCAGAGTTCACAAATGTCTTCCATATCTTGTGCACCGAGTTGGGTATCAAAGACTATGAACGACACCTGGTGCTCAAGTACCACGATGGTTTGCATCAATACATCCAAACAAAATTATAGTTTCTAAACATCTCATCACTCGACATGACTTATCGATATGCCATCAAAATCAAGCAAAAATTTAAACAAAATAAGTGAGAGTTTAGATCTGCGAATTCCTCACAACAAAAGCAAGGAAAAGGTAGCTCCAATCCACAGAACAAAGCGCAGAGTAGGGATGGACCATCGCAAAAAAACTAGTCCAAGCCACAAACAAAAAGGGTAATGGGAAAACGAAGAAAGACATGGGAAAGTGGTGTGAATCCCATAAAATCCCCTAGTATACCATTGATGAATGTCACTCAAAGCATTCGTTCGTGGCTGAGCCGAAAGACTCATAGTCAAGTGCAGGTTTCAAGTTAGAATCGGAACCAGACAAGGGGAAGCATATCATTGATGCAGAACTCAGTTCCACCATCACTACCACCGAGGTCCAACCAAGTGAACCTGAAGAAACAAATGAATGTGAGCACCTTTTCCACTCACATATGTGGGTGAAGGGTGCTCTGCTACACTTCATTTTTGATAGAGGAATTCAAAAGAACATCATCTTAATAGAGGTTACCAAGCGGTTGGACCTGCCAACAACACCACATCCGCAACCTTACACCATTGGGTGGCTCCACCAAGGGAGAGATCTCTACATTAGCCAATAGTGTCACCTGTCATACAACATCAAGCCCTTCAAGGATGAGGTATTGTGTGATATTTCCCCCTTGAAGTTTGTGATGTTCTTTTAGGCCAACCTTACTTGTTGAAACATCATGTTATATATGAATCTATACCTCACGGTGTTATTATTACTTTGGGCAGATAATTGTATAGGATATCAGAGGTAGCTCCTCCTACCACCATTTCTTTGATCTCCACTAAGCAATGCAGGAAGGTCTTCTCCTAGACCGGGAAGTTCGGCTTCTTTATGATTCATTCTCAATGTGAACAGAAGGTAGTGGCCACGTCCATGGCCTCCGCGCAGGGCCTCTCCAGGCAGGGCCTTTCCACGCAACAAAATTAGGTGGACAAGGTCATGGAGGAATACAAAGACATGTTCTTCTCATGCATTTAGGTACCTTTGCACTATCAAGTCAAGCATTCAATCAATCTGACCCGTGACATGCATCTCCCCAATGGGTCATTCTATTGTCACTCTCTTATGGAAAATGAGGAAATCAAGTGCCATATCCAAGAGCTACTAAAAAATGGGTACATTTGACCAAGCTCCTCACCCTGAAGAAGCCTTGATCTAGGTGGATATCGGTGGCCACCCACCTTTTCCAACTGGCTGAAAACAATTTTCTGGCAATTTAGGTAATTTACTATTTTTAGCAGTTTTTAACTTCTGGGGCCATTTTGAGGGCCTAAATGAAGGTTTTTCGGGATCGAGCTTCTCAATGATAGTCAAAGGCACGATTGAGCCCCCAAAATGAATCTCCTCAACGATACCTTTCCAACAGGCCATCATGCGCCTAAAATGGAGATCGTATGCAAAAGTTACGACCCCAAGAAGTTGATGTACTAACTTACCCAAATGGGGCCCACATGACTTTTGGCGCTTCATCTCCTAGGGTTAGGTTTTTGGATGTCTAGGGTTTTTGGAATTCCTGTTTATTGTAAAAATGCCTTCAGAGCCTCATTGTAATCATCTTCTTGCAAATGCAAGTAGCCATCACACCTCTTCTGAGAGATAAGCTGCCACCATTCTAGCGAGTCTTTCACTCTGTATTTTTACAGTCTTTGTACATTTCTTTCATTAATAGAAATCGTGTATTACTGTATATCTGTGTTTATGGTTTCATCTCTGATACATTTCTTTTATATTATTGGATATCTACAATATCTCCGTGCATTTCTTTATTATATCTCTGCTCTCATTTTGTGCTGAAAATAATCCGGATCAAGCCCAATTATACTCGTATAGAAGAAAGATGGGACCTGACGACTCTACATTGATTACAAGGCTCTAAACAAAATCACAGTCAAGAACTGGTACCCAATTTCCGAAATTGGTGACCTTCTTGACCAGCTCAAGGGAGCCAAGTACTTCAATAAGATTGACCTGAAGTTTGGCTACCACCAGGTCCCAATAGAACATATTGATCTATGGAAGACTACTTTCAAGTCCAAAGAAGTTATTTTTGAATGGCATGCCCTTTGGTTTGATGAATTCCCCAACCACTTTCACAAGGTTGATGGATGATATCTTGTAGCCTTCCAACAATTCTTTTGTGGTGGTATATCTAGATGATATCCTCATCTTCAACAAGAGTTGGGTGGAACACTTGCAACACATTCAGTAGGTCCTTCACACTATGTGGCAACACAAGATATAAGTTAACATGGAAAAATGTTCCTTCGGTGTGAACATGGTTTAATACCTATGCTACATTGTCGATGAGCATGGTGTGCACATGGATACAACCAAGATCCAATTCATTTGTGACCATATATCCCCGAACACACTAATCAAGATTCGAAGTTTCTTAGGACTTGTCAATTTCTATCACAGGTTCGTGTTGGGATTCTCCCATATCGCATGGGCCTTCAACCAAATGACCAAGGGTGGTGGCGAAGAAAAGTTTGTGGGGATAGTCACAATGGAAAGTGTTCTATTATATGAAACATTGATTGTGCTCATCCCTGGTGCTCTCATTACCCGATCTGCAACAACCTTTTGAGGTTGAGACAGATGCCTCAAATTATGTTGTGGGTGCGGTTCTCACTCGACACGGTCCTCTGGTGGCCTATCATAGTGAGACACTATTAGATGTCGTCCATAAGTACCCCAATTATGACAAACACATGTATTCCATTGTACAAGCTTGGTGCCAATGGACGCATTACATTTTTGGGAAGGAGACAGTCATCTGCATTGATCACAAGCCTCTGCAATTCATGCAGACACAAGGAAAATTGCAGAACGACTGCCATCAAAATTGGTCCACATACTTGTAGCAGTTTCATCTGAGCATCAAATATAAGACAGGGAGCACCAGTTATGTCGGTGATTTCCTTAGAGAAACATCCAATTGCAACATTACCCACCATTCTCCACTCCTATGAACATGAGGCCTTTGGGTGGCCTCAACTCTACAAGAGTGATCTTGAATTCACTACCACTTACCAGATGCTAAGCGACCAAGCAAGGAAATAAATGTGTTTTTTTTTGTGGTTGATCGATTTTCTAAGATGGCTATTTTCACATCCTGTAAGAAGAGTATCATAATGGAGGCCATTGACAAGATCTTCTTCAAATGAGTGTGGATATATTTTGGGATACCCTAGACCATCATCTCAGAATGAGACATCATGTTCCTAAGAACATTTTGGTTGAGCCTCTAGTCATTGTTGGACACAAAGATCACCAAATCCACTTCCTTCCACCCCCAAACTAATGGCCAGATAGAGGTCATCAATTGGTTTATCATGTATATCTTGTGCATGTACAACTCCAAGAATCCACACACATGGGATGAGAGTCTCCCTTATGTTTAGCACAACTACAAGAGAGCTCTCCATGGCTCGACCGACCATAGCCCCTTTCAGGTGGGGCTGTGATTTCAACCACTAGGTCACATTGATGTTGCACTAGCCCTTGCGACCACATAGGAAAAATATTCCCATGTTCAATATGATGTCAACAAAGCCACCGATTTTATTGAATGGATTCAACACATCCACCAATAGGGCCACAATATTTTGTAGAAAGCCAATGCTAAGTACAAGCAGTGTCATGATCAACATTGGGTGCCACACAAGTTTCAGGTGGGAAACAAGGTTTGGTTGCATTTGCAGAAGGAATACCTTACATGACCCCATTGGAAGCTTCATCCACTTCAATATGGTCATTACACCATCACCAAGGTTGTGGGTGAGAATTATTTTGAACTAAGTATTCCCGCCTTCCTTGGATTGTACCCAATGTTCAATGTGGACCTCCTTTGGCCATAATTTCCACTATTAATGGACACATCAGAGATAATAAATAAATTAACACCGAAATAGTTGAACCCTGACTGTATGGAACAAGAAACCATTGATGAGATCATGGACACATAGGTTAAGGGCACTCGCCAACAAAGGATCTAACTTTATCAGGTTGTTAAAGCAAGGTAGTTCCTACACCAAGGTAAGTGGCTCACTCGAGGCCAATTTCAGTAGAAGTTTCCCCATCTGATGGGGGAATTCAACATAATGGATATCATTGCTTCCTAAGGGGGTAGGATTGATCCAGGTGGATATCGATGGACACCCACTTATTCCACTGGTTCAAAACACAGTTTTCCATTTTGGCAGTTTTTCTACACTTTTTTGGGTCCTGAACTTCCAAGATCATTTTGAGACCCTAAATAACGTTTTTTGGGTGCAATAACGCCCAAACAATAGTGAAAGGCATGGTCTAGGTCGACCAAAATGTGTACCTCTCGGCTAGACATTTTCAACGGGCTATCGAGCGCACCAAACGAAGATCGTATGCAAAAGTTACAACCCCGGGAAGTTGGTATACCAACTAACTCCATCATGGCCCACAAGCCTTTTGGCGTTTCATCTCCTAGGGTTAGGTTTTTGGATGTTTAGGGTTTCCTTGTTGCTTCTTTATGATAAAAAGGCCTTTTGGCCTCATTGTAATGTGCTCTAGTGAAAGTGCATATCCGTCACATCTCTTCTCAGAGATCAACTACCATCATTCGAGCATGTTTGTTTCATTCTACAATTTTTTACATTTCAACATATTTCATTTACTAATAGAAGTCAAGTTTTGTTATATCTTTGTGTTTTTATTATAACATTGTATTTCACTTCGTTCCATTTATAAATTCGGATCATGGTTAGGCTATAAGGAGGTTTCAAAGATTGCTTTAGTTAAGTGGCAATTATTGGCATAGTCAAAGGAAGAGGAGTTTAGGGATTGAAAAACATACGCCATTTTGGTTCAAACCTAGCGACAAAGAGCTTATGGAAGGGTCCTAGAAGGTAATGGGTTATGGACAAAAAAATTGGAGTTGAAATCTTGATATGAAAATACCACACGAGTTTTGATACCAACTTGATACGAAATATCAATAAACTCTTATACTAATTCAGCCCAAAAATCCTTAGATGTCAATTAATTCTTAATTACACATAAACATCCGACCAGATTCATGAAATTGAAGATCATTTGAATATTTGCAAAATATCACATGAATATGCTTATTTGTCCATAAACTTCAATAATATTGATGAATAAAAATGTAAATAAGACAATACAACATAAAATAAAATAACTCAAATACACATGTAATTGACATACATCACTGCATCTTCAAAGTGCCTTTAAATAGAATGACTCTTCTTCATCATCTCAAAATTCCAAATTACATTACAATATAGGCTTACAAAAAACACAATTCGAAGACACTCTGAAAATACACTACTCAAATGCAAAAACAGAGTAAGCCATTGAATTCCTGGTGAAAAATCATGCAAAATTGATATAAAATACATGAAATTTCGTCTAGGTACCCCTCAACACACTTTACAATATTATCTTAATGGATTGTACCTTCAACACAAATTACAAGGTAAAACCATGCATTAATTGTGTGTCGATATGTGTACTTGCATTGGAATGTCTATACAATGTGTTGGGGTGCATGCCATTAAATAGGGCACCCCTCTAACCAAATCCCAAAATTGTTGGCAATCATTAAATACAAGTTGTTGGGTTGTTTTAACCAAACCCAAACAATAGGTGAGCTAGTTAAAAATTATATATATATATATATATATATATATATATATATATATAAAAGGTCCGGGGTCCAAGCCACACCGACGATACTATATATAGTTTTGTTTGTTAAAATTGTGTCATATGCTATACCCTTCGCGCGATTTTCGGTGGTATGGATATACATATAGTTTAAAACTACATGTTACATAGTTTATCAACATGATTATAACAATATATGTATTGCCACATGGTTATAACAATATAATATATAGTTATAACAACTCCCGCCAATTTATGAGGTGAGCCCCCTCCGCGAATGGTATTGTTATATGGTAGTGTAATAAGACCAAGGGCCAAGGGTCAAGCGCTTAGGACCTCGGCCCTTTGGCCGCCCATATATAACTTATTACAACTTTAAATAATTAATATGTCATATAGTTAGCAAGGAACATGTGGTCGCGTATTGGTAGAGTGGACTATGTGAAGACTTTGGTGGATATGGAGGTCATGGAGTCGAAGCCTATTGACTCCAAAAATTTATAATACATTAACCATATAGGCCAATTGGAATTTTCCACGTGGAAACTTCTCATTGGCCACCTAATACCACATGTCAACACTCCATTAGACCACTTGGATGCCACTTTTCAACTCGTGATTGAACCACCTGTGTTTCCTAGTCAGCGATACGATCTGTCCACATGGCACCTTGGGCTGTGGCCACATCACTTGTATGGTCATGCCACATTTCACTCTACACACATGACACATGTCCTTTTTACCCCCATTGACTTTTGACTTTGACCTTAGTTCACTTATCAAATTAGTTCACTTTTTAGTTCACTTTAACATTAATTGGATTATTGATTAGTTAAATGGTGAATTATAATGTTATAAGGATCTTTGGATTCAAGGAAAATACTTCGTTCCTTTCGTGTCACATATCTGACAAATTATTCGTTACTGAAATAGCAAGGCAGTACAACTATTGGTTGCATTTTTTCCATGAGAAGAGAAAAAAAAAATTCATTCCTCTGACTTGGAAGGTTGGGGAGTTCGTATTCAGAAACACGAATAATATTGATGAATTTGCAAGCCATTTCCACGGTCTAAATTTGAGATATGTTGAAAGAGTAAAGGCTTCAACCCTAGCAGAATTTTTGTAGAACATATATTGGTTGTTGGTTTCAACAATTCTTTCATTACTACTATTATGAATGAAGACAGAGATAATGTCTCAGGCACTCCCGCTTGTGACACTGGTGACTTGGAAACACTACTCAACACCAATGAGTTGTACAAGCAGAGAGGAAAAGGTCCGAGTGAGAAAAGTGCCCAATCCCTGACTGTCACTCCAAAGAATACAACATCTCAGAGCAGCGCTCCAACGATCCACCAAATTAGGAAAGCAACCCATAGTTCTTCAGGTAGAGGAGGAGATAAGAACCCTCCTTCAGGAAAAATTGAAAGTTCTCACAAGCTTCCCTTGAGGAAGAAAATAAAAAACATTGTGCAAGAAGAGGAGGGACCTCGAAGCGAAAGCGACATCCACGACCTCTCCCTCGAGGATATGGACCTCTAGATTGACATCGAATTTTTTTTCCCCAACGTTGATCAGCCAGAGAACACAGCTCACCAAAATCCTCTGACGAAAATAATTGAGAGCGAGACCTTCCATGAGGAAGAGTCTTTTGTATTTCAGAGCGTTGTTTTTGACAACGAGTCCAAAAATTTAATTATTGAAAAAATAGATGTAAAGAATAAAAAGGGGAAATCTCATTCAGAGGTTAACCTACGAAACATGCGGCCTTCCCAAATTTCCCAAATACACCGAGCAACTGGAGATTCTCTAGATGATTCTATCGGAGGCCTTGAAGCAGAGAACGCGAAGTTAAAGGAAAGAATTAAAGAATTGGAGAAAAGTTTAATGCCTCTTCTAGTACTTGTTAGTCCTTTAGCAATGATCGGGCCTACCACACCTGCAACAAAATTAAAAGGATTAGAAATCCTTCTCACATCTTCCCGAGGCTATGGAGAATAATATCAAGAAAAGAATGGAATTAATTACATAATCTTGGGAGATGTCAAAGAGCATGGTCTCTTTTGGAATAAGAGCACATGCTTTTCATGAATATTTACAGGTAGATTTGAAAAATGAGGAAGGTTTTTACCTCGATGCGGTTGTACCCTTTGGTTGTAAAGTTACCAATATGACAGAGTTGAGAAGAAGAGAGGAGGATCTCCCTTCTCCGAACTAGATAAAACAACTAAACGCATGCTGGAAAGAAAATGTTAAAAACCTGAATATTATTGTCCAAGCATGCAACCAGGCCATAACTAGAAGAGAAGAATTATTCAAAAAGTTGACTGAGATAGACCTATCTGAGAGCTCCAATGAGGTCCAAGACCCCAAATTGATACTCAACTCGTTGTTCTTAATGAAGCACTCATTTGAGGGACATGTTGAGATCTTTAAGGGGTTATCATTTGAAAAATTCTATGGCATTCTTGAGTATAGTGAAGATGACGTGGAAAACTGCTAGTCGACTATTCGATTAAAAATCAAGATGTTAAAGAAGCTATGCGGAATATTTCTATTGATCTATGGGACTTGGAAGGCGAGCTCTTCAATATAAAAATCCGGCATGAAATCAATGTGGCGCCAATGACGAGCTACATCGAGGAGTGGTTTAAAAAGGTTGTCAACAAACTTACCGATGAAGGGCAAAGGACAGTTGAGACAGTTCATGTAACTATCGATGAAATCCATAAAAGGAAATCAACAAGCAAGTGACAACATGAGATACCATAATAGTAAGTTCATGTTGATCACATCTGTTGGCACAGAGGCAGACCCAGGGTTCAACTCCAAGAGTGCACCAACTAGCCCTAACTACTAGCCCTTTCGACAACACCTGCAAAGAAGATGCAGTCTCACCTGAAGCAATTATGAGGGTGTTGCAGGACATAGATGTTTACAACCAAAGGGAAGATCAAGTGGATTTAACACAAGAACAACACAACATTCATATATCACTTATCAACTTAGATCAATTCTTCACATCTACTTATCAGATCTAAAACAATAATTCAATCATAGTATATCAATGACAGAGATAAAATACCAATCACACACAACAAAAGATGTATGTGGTTCACCCTCTCTCTTGGGCTACGTCCACAGAACTGTGCTATAATATATTTAGGTAAAGCATACAGTTCTTGTCTGCACTCTTAGCTAGCTGATCTTCTTTCTTCTCCTCTCTTTCTCTCCCTTCCCTGCGCACCCAGCTGTAGGGTTGATCTTCGCACCCAATTGAAGATCTTACAATACCAGAAGGCTCTTGTACTCAACACTTATTTCTCACACACTACTACTTGCTTGATCACACAATGACAAAGACAACAACAATAATCATAACACCAAACCATCCCAGGTCCTTTAGACCTCTATTTATACATTACAATAGCTCACCGACATCCTTAGTCCGAAACCTAGGTGTCCAAAACCCTAGGTGTCTAAAACCCTAGGTCAACTTGACCTATATTTTCAGGGCTTCGCCATCCTGTATTTCCTTCCTTCTCGTGCGGTGCTCCAAAGCATCTAATGGTGGATTTTTCTGCTTGCTAAGTTTTCCACGATCCTTCTTTCTTGCTTATCTTTCATCCCCGATCTCCTTGTTCAATGACTCACTTTGCTCCATCTTTTCTTCTCTTTTGCTCACTTCAACCCAGTAACAGTCACTATGTCTTCCACAAAGTTCACATTCTCCCTTTTCTTCCTTGATCTTTGCATACTTCCATAACCAAGGGCCAACAGGCCCCCAACACTCACTTGTGACTCGTCCCGAGGCAATCCAGATCTGAGCTTCCTGTTTTACTTTGACTCCAGACTATGCAGTGCAACCTCTACTTTCTACTCGATGCCTCCTCTTTTTCCCTTGTGCAGACTGTCTTTTCTGTGTCTAGTACCCAGTTTCAACTGCACCTGGTACCTAGACCCTTTTCTTCATTCTTTTACTGAGAATTGCAGGGCAACTAGTTGTCATAGTACAATTTCAACCAACTCCCATTCACTAATCCTTCCTTCCACTCCCCATTCAGAGTCTTCAATTGCTTAGCTCCTCCCTCTGTAGCATAAGCGATCTCATATGGCCCTAGATAATGTGTTCTGAACTTCCCAGGATGTTTGATGAACTTACTATCATATATCATGACTAGATCACCTTGTTTAAATGCCTTCTTCTTGATGTGCCTGTCATGGTGGGCCTTCTCTCTTTCCTTCTATACTTGTTGATGGAATCCTGCAACAAATTTGTCTTCCTCCAATTCAAACAACTGTGCAATTCTCTCTTGAATAGCGCCAGGGTCATCCATATCTGTAAAGGCAACAATCCTTAGGCTTGGTACCAGATATTCCATTGGAACAACAACTTCGAGACCATAAACCAATTTGAATGGGGTCTGCATTGTCAGCTTCTTGCAAGTGTCTCTATAGGCCCATAATACTGTTAGTACTCTTAGATCCCAATCATCCCTGTTCACACTAGAAATTTTGGTTAGTGTTGTTTCCAAAATCTTGTTGAATGCTTCAACTGTCCCATTTTCTTAGGGATGATAAGGTGTACTTTTATGATGGTGGACTGCAAATTCTTCAGTTAGGGCTTCAACTATCTTATTAATTAAATTTGTACCTTGATCACTCATAAGGATCTTTGAGCATCCAAACCTGGTTATGATGTCATCAAATATGAAGCGCGCAGCTGTAGTTGCACTACAGTGCTTAACTACTCTTGCTTCGGCCCATCTGGTAAAGTATTATATTGTCATAATTATGTACCTTTCTCCTATGTGATTTCCTGGTGGGTTTATAGGTCCAACAAAGTCAATGGCCCATCTCTCAAATGCTTGTAGGGTCAGTTGTTGTGCTAGTGGCATTTCATCTCTTCTGGAAGGTTTCCCAACTCTTTGGCATACATCGCAGGCTCTAGAATAGTCTTTAGCATCTTTGTGTAAGGTAGGCCACCAAAGGCCAGCTCTAAGAACCTTCCGCGCAGTTTCTTTTCCTGCATAATGTCCTCCTGCGATTCCTTCAAGAGATTCTACAAGGATCAGTGGTCGTTATGCCTCCATAACCCACCTTCTCAATATCTCATTAGGTCCCATCTTGTATAGATGTCCGACTATAAGTGAGAAGTCTGCAACACACACAACTAGTTGTTTCTTCTGAGAAATTGTGTACTCACTAGGTGTCATTCATGTTGATAAGAACTGGACTATATCTACGAAGTGGTCATCGATCTTTCTAATGGCCAATAGTTGTGCATCCGACAGTGTATCCTCCAAACTGGTCGGCTCTTCGCCATGTTCCAACCTTGACAAGTGGCCAGGGCCTTTGTTCATTCTCCCTAGCTTTACTATGATCTCAAAATCATATTCTTGAAACAACAGAAGCCATCTGCATATCCTTGCCCCCAACACTGGCTTGTTGACAAGGTAATTCAATGCAGAGTGATCAATAAACATTTTAAAGTTTCCTCCCTACAAGTAGTGGCAGAACTTCTGCAGTGCGTACACCATGGCTAACCCTTCTCGCTCAGTGGTGGTGTAGTTGATCTCAGCAGTTGATAGCTTCATGCTAGCAAAGGCTAACGAGTTGTCAATATATCCTCCTCCCGATTGTGCTAACACAACTCCTAAAGCAACGGAAGATGCATCGACATGCACATGAAACTCCTTGGTCCAATCTGTGAAAACCAGAATAGGTGCAATAACCATTTTTTGTTTCAGTGTGTTAAAGCTCTGTTGGCATTCTTCTGTCCAAATAAACTGACAATCCTTCTTTAACAACTTCTCCATGGGTCCTATAATCCAAGCATAGCCCTTAATGAACTTCATGTAGTAACCCGTGTGTCCCAACGCAGTGCACAACTGTTTAACTGAAGTAGGAGGGGGTAGATCAACTATAATGGTGATCTTGGATGGATCTACCAGCAATCCTTGCTTGCATACAATATGTCCTAACAGAAATCCAAATGGTGAAAATAAAATTCATTTCTTCAGGTTCAAGGCAATTTGGCACTGCCTGCATTTATCCAACATTAGCCTTAGACATTCAATATGATTCTTCAATAAACTAAAAACAGTCCAATCATCAAAATATGCTTCTAGAAATTTATGTATAAATTCCTTGAATGCTTCGACCACCACCCTGGAAAAGATGGTTGGGGCATTCTTCAATCTGAATGGCATGACTGTGTATTGGTAGGATCCCCATTATGTTGCAAATGTGGTCTTGTGGCGATCTTCCTTGGAAATCTGGATCTAATGGTATCCTGAAAATCCATCTGTAAAAGAATATACTTCCTGGCCTCCCACATTATCTAACACTTCGTCAGTGAATGGTGTAGGGAAGGGGTCATGCAAACAAGCATCATTCATCTTCCTGAGATCTACGCATATCCTGATCTCTCCTGTCTTCTTGTCTTTTACCACCATAGGGCTAATCCACTCTAAGTCTTCGACATGTTCTATGATTCCTACTTCCAACATTATGTCAAGCTCAATCTTCACTTTTTCCTTATTTTAAGGGTTCAATATGTAAGGTCTCTGTTTAACTAGTCTTGCATGTGGATTAAAGGAATCCTCACCACTCCCATAGGCCCTTTAATGCCCTTAATATCAGTGAACTTGGTTGGAAACAAGTCATGATATTCATGCAATAACTCTGTAATTTTGTCAATAGTGGCAACATCCCAGTAATCTCCAACATTTGCAAACTTTGGCGTCTGCTCTGTTCCAATATTGACTTTCTTAATCTTGATTGGTTGTCCAATGAATGGCATCTCAACTCCTGGTCCTTCCACATCTCTCTGACCTTCTATTTCCACGATGTTCACCTTCCTAGGATCATCGTCTTCATCAGTATTGATGTTGTACCGGCCTTGCAATTTATGGAGAGGCGCAGACCATTCGTCCTCGTCGTGCTCTAAAGGAAGGCTAGATGCCTCCTTGAATGCTTTCTGTCTTACAATCTATAATGCTTTATCTACTGAGGGATATTGACTTTCAAATAAGAAGGTAGTTATAAAATTCTAAGTCATACCTTTCCAATTTGTAGTGATGAGGCGCAGCTCTGCTTGGAGGTACCAATTGATAGGCATGGTGTCCAGTGTGTTAATGAATTTTTGCACCCATTGTTCTTGCGGAATGTTTCTCTAGGCCTCTTCGCAGCTTCGCACATGGTCCTTTGGGCAGCTTTGACTTGTGTACCGAACTTCGTAGCCTTCTACTTGTGTTGAGAACCACGTTGTCATCAAGGTACAACACTGTACCCAATCTGTAATGTTACTTTTGTGTGCACCCCACCATCTTGCTAGTGTGGCTTTCAAGTTCTCATCCATTGCCAATAATCTCTGTTGTATTGGTACACTTTCTTCAAAGTCCGACAAGAAGGTTTCTAAAGAATTTAGACCATCAAAGGTGGGTAAGTTGCTTACTGTTGTGCCAATCCAGCGAACTTCTCTGGTTAATCTAGCACATCTTCTTGCAGATACTTCATACATCTTATTCTGCCAGTTCTCTAGTGCTTCTTCTGATTCAGATCAACAACATTGTCACTTCGCCAGCTTAAGTTTCCATCAGCTGTGGGATTAATATAATCCTGCTGTCTGGATGTTAGCTTGTATATATTTTCTAGTATATATGTGTGGTCTTCTTCTCTGATAGGTTCTGTGTATCGTTGACCTTCATCTGGATCTAAAGGTGGAATGACCTTAAGGCCATGTCTTTCAAAATTCATACGTCTTTTATTTAAATCAACCAGAGTGGAATTATTGAAAGCCCAATCAATTCCTAATAGCACGGGGTAAGGACAACTATCATCAACTATTTCAATTACCTCAAAATCTGCAAATGTTCTTACTCCATCAATGTCCACAGGGACATGTTCTAATCTACCAAAAGGGCTTACAGCTTGCTGATTAGCCATCCTAAGCTTGATAGGGGAATAGATCAACTTCGGTTTTCCCATCAATGCCTAGGTTTGCTTCGTCATG
The DNA here is from genome assembly GCA_009831015.1 of Picea engelmannii. Taxonomy (NCBI): domain Eukaryota; kingdom Viridiplantae; phylum Streptophyta; class Pinopsida; order Pinales; family Pinaceae; genus Picea; species Picea engelmannii. Next base: position 360,879 of record ML794586.1, read on the forward strand.
ACATTGACCTTTGACCCTAAGTTGAGGACTACATAATCTATCTCATACTCCTATTTGAGCATTCAAATGTAATTCCTTATTTGTCCTTCTCTTCTTACCGATTTGGTGTACTGCCCTATTTAGTAAGGGTTCTATCTTTCCTAGCTCATATTGTCTGATTAAATTTTGTAACTCTTGTACAACGCTTTCATCCTGAATCAACTTAGTATAAGTATATAAAAATTCCATGAGATTTCTTACCTCTTTTTCTTCTTTTGGCGAAGCAGACTGATCAAATTCCAGAGGCATTCCATATTCTCTCACTTCTAGTCTTGTCTTCGATGAAGAGCCTTGGTCTCCTCTGAATTCTTTTCTGGCTTCCTCAAATATTTGTCTTTCTTTCTTTGCATCAAACATTTGTGTCTTCTCTATAGCTTTCTTGATTCCTGAATCTTTTGTAAATCTTCCCTTGGGTCAGTCTGTCTTCTCCTGTAACAGTGCCTCCTCTAGTTATAACAATGACTCTAGGGTATTCTCCGCGAGGTTCAACATATATCAGTTGCACTTGCGAGTTCTACTGAGGTCCTCATCTTTCTTGAAGCACATGACAATCTTCTATAACATGGTCAAACAAGCTGGAAGTAGTACAAGGGTTCTGGCAATCCCTTGTAAGGTGTCCTGGTTGTGCGTAGTTATAACAGATTTTCTGTCCTTGGCCTCGACCCATTCCTCCTCCTCTTCCTCTTCCTTTGAATCCACTGCGAGGATTGAAGTTGCCTCTCCCAGGAGAGTTATACTGCGTAGTGTTTCCTTATTGTTGTACTTCGCCTTGAATATTGTATATGTCTCTTGACCTTTCATGCATGAGATCGTAAGCCCTACAATTCCTATCATCATGTCCTATGGACTTACAGAATGTACAATACAAATTTGTAGGTGTCTGAATATACTTTTGCATGTAGTAGCACTCACTAGGGTGATGTATGTTTCTGCATACCTCGTACCAAGGTAAGGTGACTTGCTTCAAAGGGCTCGAAGCTCCAGAAGCCAAGTATTCATTGAATAGGGGACAATGTTCCTTGTCATGGACTTTTGATCTGCATCTGACACACCAGATGTATTCTCTTTTATCTTTTCCCTTGTCTTTCTTCATATCTTCGACCTGCAAAGACAAACTAGTTAGCTGTCTCAAGATCTGGCTCATACTTGAGCTGGATTCTCCCATAGGGGTTGATTCTAACTTCATGGCGATCTCCAACACCTCAGACTACAAAGGAATCTTCTGTTGCATCAGGGAAACTCTGATGTGTGGTAAGAGGCCAACAATGAACCATTCTTTGTTTTGTTCATATGGGATCTGAAAAGTCAATCAACATGTTAAGATTTTGAATCTCTGATCAAATTCCCAAACAGGTTCGACCACCTTCTGCTTGATCTCTTTCAGCTCTGTGATACATTGTGACTCTGACTTGGGTTTCTTGAACTCTGCAATCAACACATTCTTAATCTGATTCAGTGGCTTAGGCTATACAAGTCCTTGGACAAGCTTCATGTACCATCTTAGTGCGCGATCCCTTAGAGTGGTACTAAACTGGGTTCTTTTGACAGCTTCATCAATGACATTTTTAATATTCCATATGGATTCACATAAGAACCAGTGCTAATCAGGATCTTCAGATCAATCTCCCCTAAAGAGAGGAAGCCTCATCTCATCTGCCATAGATCTTGCTAGGGTCCCTGGCTGAGTATATGGTGGATTACTAGTGATCGTACTCTAGACAATCTGGTGGCTGGGATTACTCTGATTGCTTAATGCTACTGAATCAACAGGAGGGATAACAATACTTAATTCGATGGTCTACGCAGTTTCTGAGGTTTCGGGTTCTCCCCGATGAAGCTCTTTAGCTTTTCCTTCCTCTGTCCCAGCAGGTTTTGAATGCTCCTCGTCTGTCAGTTCTTCCCCTTCTCCGCTATAGAAACCTTCATCCCCGTAGTTCTGCTTGAACATGTTTGCAAGGTGAACTCCTCTGAACACTCTCCCACTGTGCGTATGTCCAACTTCTGTGTCATTGTCCCTATCTGAATTCTTGAACATTAGCCTTTCTAGATCTGACCAATCTACTGTATCTTCAAGATGTTCTTCTCATGCAATAGAATTTTGAGTCTCAACTTCAGGAATTGTAAATTTTTTCCTCTGGGTCCCTTAAAGAAATATATCTCAGCTTGGTTGTATGACTCTACTCTGTCAACAACAAACTCTATGATGTACCCTCCAATGGTGTTATCAAACCAGTGATCTACTGCTCGTGATACAACGTTATCAACTCTTTTGACCTTCCTGATCAACTTCGACGTCCAAACCACAGGAGGTCTAGATTGGATCTCGAATTGGGTATCTTCTAATCTAGATAGCCACTCATACAGCTCCTGATGGATTCTCCTAAAGAAAATTTCTTGTATATCAGTAAAGATATATTTCTCCAACCAATCCTCTGAACTAAGATTAGGGTTCTTGTTATGGGATTCAACGAAGTCCTTTTCTTGATCCTCTATCCACTTTTGAGTCTCTAGCTTCGATGGAAACCACCTTGACATTCCCTCAAGAAGATTCTTGTCCCGGCAACGGAACCATTTGTTGGCATAGGGGCAGACCCGGGGTTCAAATCCAAGAGCGCACCAACAAGCCCTAACTATTGGCCCTTTCGACAACACCTGCGAAGAAAATGCAGTCTCACCCGAAGTAGTTAGGAGGGGGTTGCAGGACAGAGATGTCTACAACCAAAGGGAAGATCAAGTGGATTTAACACAAGAACAACACAACATTCATATATCACTTGTCAACTTAGATCTATTCCGCACATCTACTTATCAGATCTAAGACAATAATGCAATCGTAGTATATCAATGACAGAGACAAAATACCAATCACACACGACACAAGATGTACGTGGTTCACCCTCTCTCTAGGGATACATCCACATAATTGTGCTATAATATATTAAGGTAAAGCATACAGTTCTTGTCTGCACTGTTAGCTAGCATATCTTCTTTCTTCTCATCTCTTTCTCTCCCCTCCCTGCGCACCCAGTTGCAGGGTTGATCTTCGCACCTAGCTGAAGATCTTACAATACTAGAAGGATCTCGTACTCAACACTTCTTTTTGACACACTACTACTCGCTTGATCACACAATGACAAAGACAACAAAAATAATCATAACACCAACCCATCCCAGGTCCTTTAGACCTCTATTTATACATTACAATAGCTCACCGACATCCTTAGGCTGAAACCTAGGTGTCCAAAACCCTAGGTGTCTAAAACACTAGGTCAACTTGACCTGTATTTTCAGGGCTTCGCCAGCCTGTATTTCCTTCCTTCTCGCGCGGTGCTCCAAAGCATCTAACTGTGGCTTTTTTTGCTTGCCGAGTTGTCCATGATCCTTCTTTCTTGCTTATCTTTCATCTCCGATCTCCTCATTCAATGACTTACTTCGCTCCGTCTTTTCTGCTCTTTTGCTCACTTCGACCCAGTAACAGTCATTGTGTCTTCCGCAAAGTTCACATTCTCCCTTTTCTTCCTTGATCATCGCATACTTCCATAACCAATGGCCAACAACATCTTTTTGTCTTTATCAAGCTCTTCATCCAGTTACTCCACCTCTTTAAATAGAAAAGTTTAATCGAAGAAAGATATTTTCCTTTTCTTCTTACCAGGTCTTGTTGTCTTCCACTGCCCACTTTCCTCTCTCTACGAACTTCATTCTTATACATATTTTCTTTATGGTCTGCGGGAACCCCAATCCCAATCATTATGACAAACGCATTTTAATTTCAGAGAATATGTATTGACTATATATTTTTTAGAAATTCCAAGAGAGCTATTTTGGGAACAATCTCGACTGTTCTTTGTAACCTATTTTTTTTTAATATAAAGTATTTGAGGTTGATCTATCATTATCTTCATTTGAGCTGTCCATGTATCACTTTGTAAAAGTTCTCTTATGCATGCATATTATTTTCTTTTAATTTTTCATGTGATCATAAATCTTTAGTTAAACTATTATGGATGTGAGGAAATTTTGCTTATTTTGCTTTAATGTATAAAATGTGTGATTCCTGGTCCTTTGTCAGGAACCTTCTTTAAACAAAAACAAAACATTTTATTTCCTGTTATTTTACTTTTCATTAATTACCAAGATAGACTTCTGCACAAGTCCCATATTCTGGAGACTCGAAGTCCCATGAAAATCTGAAGTAAAAGAGGAGTACCACCTCTATAAAAACACAAGGGGATATATATCCCCGTGGGGTTGTCATTTCGGTCCTAATGGATTCAAGTGTCAACAGAGCGTTCCTTAGATCCTGCAAGATGAAATCTATAAAGCCTGGTAATTTTTTAGACTGGATTTGATTTCCAAATAAGTCCATAAAAATATTTTAACCCATTCAAAGTATCTTTTCTAGTCACTAATAACTTTTGGCATGGAAAATAAGAGATGGCTCCAAGGTCGAATTGGGTTTAGATGTTGTGTTGGTTGTTAATATACATATCTAGTTGGATGACATGATTGACAACTTACAAGATAGGTTTTATTGTATTCTTGCACATACTAAAGATGATATCTCAACTAATATGTGGCCTCGTAGATGAATATAGGCTCATACAATTGGTTTGGAGGGGGCTCATGTAGCTCTATGGGAGGAATATATTAGTCTTATAAAGAGGGCTCACATTAGAATCAAAGACGAGCCACACTTTTTGCTTGAGCACATAACAAGTTTGGAAGTCATTATATAGCACATCTTGGTCATAAAACTCTTTATGGCACAAATGTCCAAGGGACAATTTGGTGGTGGAAATCCATATGGAAACTAAAAGTGCCAAAGAAGACAAGAAAATTTTTGAGTTTGTCATTAAAGAATAAGGTATTGACATGGGAGAGTTTGTAAAAGAGAGGGAGATAATGCCCAGGTATATATATGTTGTGTGGCTTAACCAAAGAGACAATTGTTCATGTATCAATTCAATGTCCATTTAGTCAACATGTATGAAAAGAGGCAGAGGCCACTACTGGAGTCTGGAATGTGTGGAGTAGTTTGTCTATGGATGAATGCATGAGGAAATGATTTGAAAGAAAAGGAGTTGAAAGAAATTAGGGCCTTACCTTGTGTCAACTATTGGGGTATTTGGTTGGTAAGGAATTCTTGTCTTTTTGAAGAAAATTTTATTCATCCATTTCAAATTATTTATAGATTTGAAGCTTTAGTATATTATAAGTTTACCTCCAAAAACAAAACCACCAAGACAATTGGGAAATATTCGGGTGGACAAGTTAGTACCTTGGGGATTCTTTGATGGAGCCTGGCAAAGGATATTTTATCTTAGTAGTGGGGGCGGGTGTTGTATCTCTCAAAATATCACTTCATCTGTTTCAAAGTGGGTTTAGGCCTTGGATCAAACATTTTTGTTGAGTTTCAATATATAATTTTTTTGTTAAAGTGTGCAATGGATAGGTACCTTAAGAAAGTGTAGATCTTTTCAAACTCCATACTGGTAATTAATTGGATATGAAAGAAGGGGCACTTGACTAATAAAAATCTTAGGCCATTGGGGGAATTGCTACTTAATACTACTGGATATTTTGATCAAATCACTTTTACTCATGTATTTAGAGAACATAATCAAGAAGTAGATAATATTTTGAGGAGGGTCGGTGTATTCCAAAGGGCATTATCATAAGGGAGGAAGTTTCAAATGAAGGCTTGATCTAGACTATGTCTATGTTGGGTCTTGGCCCAATGTAGTAATCATAGCTTATTTCATTTTTCATCTACTTTTTCTATTATTTGTAATGACTTCTAGGCTAAACTTTTTGAATTGTTTGTTTAAATGAAAGCCTAAATCCTATTATAAGAAGTGTATGAGAGTATAGGTGAGGGAAAGGTTCTTTATCTAGAGTTTTGGTGTTATTTTTGGACATAAATAGCTCTTAGTTTTCAAAAGGATGTAATATATGTGTATCATATTCGAATCTGATTTTTATGTGTCATCCCAAGACACCCTCCGAATGTAATTTCGATCAAATTTTAAATGTAAATTGTGATTTTTCTCCCAAAATAAAAATAAAAATAAAAGAAAGAAAGAAAAGAAAGTTGCAATGGTTCATTGGATCATTCCAATGGTAAATTGTTATCACACAGTTTGAGTTGGAATGCACCATCTTGTGTTTGAAAGCTGAATATGAAACATGCACTCTATATCACAGGGGTTTGAAAAAGCATGATGCCTTTAGTACCTTATTTAGATCTAAGCAACAATTAAGACCTCGGGAAAGGGAATTAAAGTCCCCTAAAGGTCAAAACAATGTAATAGACATTGAAAAGATCTTGATATCAAGATATTTGTAGGTTTTCTTTCGAACCTATGGACTTCCCCAAGTTCACCTTAGATACCCATATATCCATAACTAAACAAAAATAATATCATACTCACTTCTTATTAGGCATGCACAACATCTTTTTTGGATGGGAAATGACTCAGACATTGCATGAAGGATGGAGAGGAAACTTAAGAAGCATCCCAACTTGATTTTGGGTGTCAATAATATTATTTTGGATAAGCATTTAATATTTTTGGATTTGTAGTGTAAGTTTGTTGATAGCAAGGCCATGTTTCCCTTTTGTAGTTGGAACTCTCCAGTGAGGTTTTGCTAGCTATTTATTAATAAAACCTAAGTGGTTTATCTTTCTTTACCCATTATGGGAATGGTGAGACTCTAACACATATTTTTTGCTTTTTCCCCTTAGTCGCCTCTACTTAAGCCCAGGAAGAGGTCCTTTTCTAGTCATACCTTCCAACCTCCCTCTCAGGGAGATTGGATATCTAAGGGGATATACGTCTATGGTCTATTGAATTCACATTTTCTTGATTTCTCATGTGAAATGAAGAAATTTATTTTCTTTGGCAACAACACAATGATGTGATATTTGGCAAGCATGAGCCTACCCATTGTTGGCCCTTTCATTTTGACACAGTGGTGCCAAGTTAGTTGACAAGGAATGAAAGCCACACTACCTATTTTTGGAACCATAAGGAGATCAAGAAGCATAAATTGTTGGAGAAGAAGGTATTGGGATACAGAGTGGGTTCCAAGGGATATGATCCTTGGCTTTGAGAAGATAAAGTGATATAATATTGAAATAAACCATGAGGAACAATGAAAATATATTAATTCCATAGATCGTGAGATAACAAACCCTAGATTTGAAATGTATTCTCTCACTAAAGAGAAATTTGTTTATAAGTGTACAATGTGTGGCCTGGGAAAGGGCTATTGGTTTTCCCTCCTTGTGAAGATAACATCCCTCATATACACATAAGGGATACCGAACATGACACCATGTGCATCAATATGCATTGCATTGAATTATGTTTCATCAATAAAATTTGTATTGATAACAAATATAACCTTATATTGGGTTGTAAATTTCAACCCTACATTTTTATTCACCTAACCCAAAGGGTATGGATGGGGCTGGTCATGCATTTCTAAACCAAGATTACTTGCCAAGTCCTTTACAATGAAGGTTTACTATGAACCATAATTGAACAACTCATCTACTCTGTTTTTCTTGATCTGGATCTTGATATGGAATACCTATTGAACCTCCTTCTCCTCTTTATGGTGGAGGCTACCCAGGTTCACCTTCTACTGCATTGTTGTGCAAACAATATTTTCATCCACGTTTGAGCTATTTTTGTCTCCTTTCTTGCTTCCATTACAAGATTCTTCTTCATGGAACTCTCTTGCTTGGGGATTCTAGTATTCAACTCCAGATGTAGTTTCCAATATTTTTCTTTCGTGTGCCCATTAATGTTGCAATGATCACAATGGTTATTAGGGTCCTTGCACATATATGTCGCGGAAGTAGTCTTTTTATTTTCCCTCTTCTCTTCTTCTCCTCACCCATAATCAAAGTATCATGCTAATCTGACTACTTTGAACCATTTGACTGCCCATTTTTCTTGTTAAATTCAATGTATAGGGAATGTACTAGGCTTCATCAATGGTACTAAGTTTGAATTACATAACTTAAATCATTATATGATTGTAAAGACCACCTAGGTACTTGATGACCACATTTGGGTACGAGTGATTTATTCTCAAGTTGATGGCTTACATTCAAAACTTTGTATTGTATTATTTTACACTTTGTCCTTACCTCTGTCACTAATAGTGCCACTAAATCCTTCGGTCCTCTTCAAGCCCATTAGGGTAAAAGTGGGGCCTGAGGAGGTGTTCAAATACCTCCCACTTAGTTATTGGCGGGTCTCCCCCCAACCTAAGTTTCTTAGTGTCTCTATCCCACCAATTCTATGCATGACCTTCCAACTGTTATCCCTCAAGATGTTCCAAGCTATTTTTGGAACGATGTCGAGGCACCCCAGGGGCCAAGACTCAGGATGGATCTTAAGGCCAGATTTGCAGTAAGATATTTATGCAATATTTGGGAAGCTTTTCCCTCTCTCTCTCGTCCTCTTCTAAAATTATAAGACCTTAAATAGTTTCAGCTCAGATGACAAATGCTCTCAACTATCAGAGGCAGATGTCTATGAGTGTTGCAGACAATCAAGATTTAAAAGGAGAAAGAAGTGATGAATTGGAAGAAAAACAAGATAAACACACAGGGCACTACTGAGAATGAATCCTGTAGCTTATAGAAATAGATCAACATACTGAGAAATTAAGAATTAATCAAATCTAAAAGGTGTATATAGACCAATAAAACGTGCTTCAAATAATTAATATCTTCAACACTCAAATTCAAGGAGGTACCCTCTACATATCATTCAAATGCATAAATAAAATGACAAGACATGGTCATATTACATTCAGAGGTAATCACTTCTGTGTCATTACCAGACACCATATAGCAACACTGAACATGAATAATGGCCTATTGTCTAAGCTTTTAGAAATCAGATCCGATACAAGAAAATAAAAAGTGGGAGGAGATACTTTACAAGAACACAAATACTGTAAGGAAGGAAATATAGAATGAAACTTAAACGCATGGGATGAATCTTTGTTGCCTGCTACATTTATCAACTGACTATGCTCAAGGTTTATGGTCAAAAAATTCTGGTTATAAGAAACTCTTCAATTCCCCAAAGTGATGACCTTGATAATGGGTGTCTTCTTCCTCTTTTATTTCTCTCACTCATGCCCTAAACCGCTTCTTGAAACCACTTCCAACTTCTTGAAACTATTTCCAACTTCTTGATTTTTGAATGGTTTTTATCTGGTAAAATTGTACCAATTACTTTTACATGGATGAATTTATGTTATAGAGAAATATCATGGGGAACCTGGAGATTTACTACCAAAAATATCCATAGAGATTTACCTCTTAAAAGTCCCTAGAATCATTTCTACTTTGGTTGGAAGCTTGAAATCCTAACTATAGAGATCGCATGACTCAGTAGTCGTTGGATCGATCTTGGTGATCAATACCAACCGTTGATCTATTAAACACTAGCCTATTTCATTGGACCACTAGCAATCTATTGGAGCAATCAAGGTCCATAAAGGTGTAAAACTCATTAGTTGTCGGATCATTCTCGAGGAGCTATCTCGACCGTTGCTCTACGAATTTTTAGGCCCCAAGATTTATTTATAGATCGAGCAATCTCGACCGTTGATTTGAAAGCAGGAGTGTGATTTGATCTGGATGTTTGATCAGTTCCACTTGCAAGAGGTTTGGGGGCAGGTCTGGGTCGTTGATCAATCCCCCTTAAAAAAGGTTTCAAAGCAAATCTGGACTGTCAATCGGTTATGTCCATCAGAGTCTTCAGGGTTTTTATCCCCAATTCCCAGGGATAACTAAGGATATGATGTCTCAAGGCCCTTAGGTTACAGACATGGAGTATCGAGAGACAACTTGACCAACAATGTCCACTTGCACAGAAAGAGAGGTCCACCTCACCACCACAACTCCGGGTTAATCACGACAGTATCCACCACATCAGTTGGCCTTTAAAAGACATCGGGCCTTGCTCCATGAGGTACAAGTCAGGTATTATGGTGAGTGTCATTTCAATATTTGAGGCATTTGATTTTGTTTCATCTATTACTACTTTTGATTATGTAACGTTTGCTTGGACATTATGCTCTTTTCCCTATTTCACTTTGGTGGTTGACATTGCTCCCTAGTAAGTGGGTCACCCTTAGGGATATGTCTGTTATTGGGAGGTACTCTTGACGAATCATCTTTCCATTCTTAACCATACTTGTCAATTTTCACACTTCATCTCCTCACCTTTTGGGATTTTCAGGTGTACTGACCCAAGAAGGGGTTGTCCCTCATTTCATGGGAATAAGGGGCTTAAGGCCCAAAGGCTTGTAGCTGGTAAAAGATAAAATCCAAACCATTAACCTTATAGATGCTCGCCCATGGATCCCGAGGACAATGAAATGTATCTCATAAGAAATTGATTGAACCCATAAAAGAATAACTAATAACAAATTTCCAACCAGGGAGGACCATGTGTGGGCATTTTTTTTATTACTCAGGTAGAAGCCCCACACTTGTTTCCAACTTGGGGAAGCATGATGTGACCCGGGTAGAGTCAACGTGGGAACAATTTTTCATGCTTAGGTAGAAGTCGGTAGAAGCCCCACCTTGTCTTCAACTTGGAAACATCCTAAGAGAATAAAAGGCAACAAATGGGCTTGGAAAAAGGTTGCATTGAAAACGAAGGTGCAACACACCCTCTATAAATGCACCCATAAATGAGACACTACAACCCCTTCTATGTCATAAACCCCATGCCCAAAAGTCTTCCCCCCATCCATGACACCTCATCCATATGACTTAGAAGGAGGTCCCCTCAAGAAACACCCCTAAACTTGAGGTATGATTCACCCAATAGGTCGTGTTGTCAACCCCCCATACCTAAACTTGGAAATTGCATAGGGCCTTTGAGCATTGGTTTATTTTGATAAGGTGGTTTGGATGTACCTACTTAGATGGCTCTTTTATTGATTTTATTTACTCATCATGATGCATTTGAATTCAGATCCTTGGAGGGCATATCCATTTGTCTTTGTAGGACCCAGGTGATGGACACTTTTGGAAGAACAATCCTAGCTTGGGCTTCCATGGGTCTTGAAGCCTATATTTTGGATACCAGGGCACACATGTTGGATGATGAAGAATTTTATTTGGAGGCCTAGAAGATATCATGGAGGACCTAACCCGGTGCCTACCACCCAAACGATTTGCCTAAGAATGCCAAAATGTCATCCTTGAGGGTTTGACGTCATAGTAGAGCTAGGGTTTGGTGGTGGTTGAGGACACTTGGCACATTTTTAAGGAAGTAAGACATGGATCGTGGAGAAGAGGCTTGGATCAAAGACACTTGGCCTTTGGATGCCTAGCTCACCCATCTCCTACTCCAACGACTTGCAAAAGTGCCAAAACGACACCCTAGAAGGGTGACATCTTACTTTAGGGTTTACTTTATGTGAAAAATATGAATTAAAAAATATTATTTTGTGTAAAGGGGAAAAATAAGGGTTGTTGTCCCCTTATTTTGTTCTTTACCCTAAGTTATGTGGACAAACTATGTTTAGAACATTTTGTATAAATAGAGATCATTTGTATCTCATTTTTATCATAACTCTCCCATTGTGAGAAGCCTTCCTAGATGAAATATGCACCCTCTTTGGGAAATATCTTCTCTCTTGTGATCTTGTTTTGGTTTTTTCATGCTATTGGTGGAAGAAGTAGTGCACTACCTCTCTTGGAGCTTTTCTATTGCATTTGTGGTGGATTTATCTTAGTAAGAGGAGGTTTATCTTGTCATTTCTTAGACTAGGTAAGGATTTATCTTGTTGATGCTTCATTTCTTGGATACAAGTTTGATTTGATATATTTCTTGTGGAGTATAAGGATTTAGAACCCCACCATTAGCTATCATTTTTGTCTAGAATTAATTTGTTGCAAAAGGTTTTACTAGGAGAAGTAAAAGGGTTTACACCCTCCTAGTATCTCCTAGTTAGCATTTGCTTGCCTTGGGGAGTAAAAGGGTTTACACCCCCAAGGAGATAGAACTTGTTAGCTATTCATTTATTTGACTCCATAACCCAATAACTAAATTCACTATAAATAATTGCATTGGAGAAATAAAATCTTGCATTGGTTAACATGAAAACTTGGGATTTTGAGGTTGTCTAAATTGGAATCAATTCTATGACTTATATGCTTGATTTAGCCATTGGGGTGTCACCTTTGGCTAAGTGCTTCTTGCTGCTGTCATAAAATTGTATCTACAACCATTAGGGTTGTAGAAACCCTAATACAACTTTCTAATTAACTCACAAACCAATCGTTAAAAGTTGCTAAAAGTTTTCCCCTATAATCTACTAAACCTAGCGCACTTTTTGGGTGGTTGATATATTTGTTGTAACAACTTGAATGCTACAACAATAAGGCTGCAATTATATCTCTGCAATATTGTTTCTTACAACCTTATTTCAAGCTAAAGTCTTGCTCTTTCATTCTTGAGTTAAACTAGTATTTACTAGCTTGTCTTGCTTATTTTACCAGACTTTTAACATCTTCATTTGCAAATCTTACTATGTTTTTGTTTCTGATATATATTATTGATTACTCCTTCAATTAGGGACAACAAGATTAAATTGTTGGTCCACCTAACATATTATGTGCATACTTGGTTTTTCTTGTGTCTCAGATATGTACAATCACCCTCTCCAGGTACTCATACCTCTTGACAACCATTGGCTACCACCAAGACTCTTTCCCAAGCATTTTCACACTTAGTATCTTAACCTATAGGGGGACCCTCCTTCATCTCTTAACTTTCCATCTCATTCCCCCTAGGGTCATTGGTATTCCCCCCTTGAGGTGATTTCTTCATCTCTAAAGTGATAGGAATACCCACCTAAGGTGACAGTGGGTGGGTGTTCTCTTAGTTGTTGTCATTTTGTGGTTGGGTTGGGATTTTCCCAACCTAAAATTTGTGTGATAACAAGAGTCTGGGTTGCAGACAAGACTTCGACGTAAGGATTTTGAGTATGAAACTTGACCATTGATCTAGAGTTGCAAGGGGCAACCCGATGATGCATGAGGGTCATTGATCTGAGTCAATGAAGAACAAAAAAATCAACTAAGGCATAAGCATTTTCACGCTGACATCATCGTGGACATGTGGCACTTTCTGATTGGTCCGCATTGTTGATAATATGGTGGTTAGGTAGGACACGTGTCACCCAAATTTGAGACATTTACCTGTGCATCCAGTGGGTTCCACCTATCCATGTTGTAGTCATTGATTAGCTCTGACAATGCTCTACTAGTGGGATGACACAACAACTACCCACGAGGCTTTGATACTTGGGAGATGATCTGGACTGTTGATCATTCCTACTTGAAAAAGGTCTGAGAGAAAATTTGTACCACCCATTGCAGGTACCTCTTTGGAGTGTTGCAGGATTAGTTTCGAATAAGACTCCAAAAATGGAACTGCAAAATAAATCTTGACCATCTATCAAAGATCTAAGGACAAATGAGAGTCATCCATCTGGCATGGTCGAAAGCAAAAAATTGACTAAGGAAAGAGTTTTTATGGTGATGTTATCCCAGACACGTGGAAACTTTTTATTGGTCCACGGTGGTGCTAACGTGGTAGGGGAGAAAAAGACGTGATCCAAGAGGATATAGGAATGCTCACAAAGCTCCAAGAGGATTCGAAACGATCACAAAGCTCCACAAGGATCCATAAAGGGTCATAAAAGCTCAAAATTTGACCTTCTTAAAATTTCAATATAAGGACATGATTACGAAGAGTTTATCGTCATCTTTCCAATGGTGAAAATGACAAGTCAAATATAGTCCATATGCAAAAGTTATGGCTGGTCAAAGTTCAGGTCAACTGGGGAAAAAAGTCAACTCTGAAGAGACACATGGCAGGCTTAGAGATAGACACGTAGCAGGCTCACAGATTGAGAAGTGGCAGATCCAGGGTGAAACATGGCATCATATAGGTGACGTGGCAGCAATTGAGTTGGTATTCATACCTTCAGGTAAATGAATGGCAAGTTGACAAGTGCCAGACAATTGTTTCAATCAAATGTTGACATGTGGCATTGGAAGAGCCAATGGGAGGCCACCATGTGGTGATCCCTCATTGGAAAATAATGGTTAATGTGATGTAAAATTTATGGAGTTCAAGGGAATAAACCCCATGACCTCCCTAGCCTCTACGCCTTCAAATAACCCACTTTACGAACTCGCCACCGCATTATCACTTGATAAGTATATGATTTAATATATATTTAAGTTTAAACAAAGTTTCATATGGGTGGCCAAAAGGTCAAGGGCCCCAGCCCTCAACCCTTCGCCTTGGTCATGTTACATGCCATATAACCAACACCATAGCGCGAGGAGATATCACCAAAAAGTGTGAGAGAAGTTACACTTTTATATGTTTTAAATAACATCTACTTTTTTTTTCGATGAAAGAAATCGTTGGAAACCCTCTGAGTACTTGCCCACATTTTGTGGATGGTAAATAGGGTAAACCGTCGGCCTGATTATAGGTCTAACCCCAAGGGGGAACAAGAGATTCAAACCCATGACCTCCTCCGCTGGGGATAGCTTCACATCTGGCTCAAAACCACTTGAGCTAACCCTTGGGGCTAACATATAGTTATATGTTATAACAAACACATAACCACTCCAAAGATTCATGTTGTATTTGTTTTAACTATATATACTATATATAGTATAAATATATGTGTTATAACCAATTGCAAAAAAGTAGTGGGGAATAGAACCCCTGACCTCCACCTTTTTGTGCCAATATTTTTAACCAACTCCCCTGTAATTGGGGGGTGGTTACAAAACCGAAACAACTTGCAATTAATGTCAACCAGAAGTTACATAATTTGGTTAAGAGGGGTGACATATTTAATGGCATTCACCCCAAGGGAGAAGACACACAATGTTTTTTTGTGTTTCACACAACTTTATGCAGATCTTTTTGTCTCGTAATGTGTGTTAATGGTACAAGGCATACGAGGCTGCATCGTAAAGTGTGCCAAATGGTACGTTGCTGAATTTCAATTATTTTATATCAATTTTGGAAGATTTTTCACCAGGAATTAAATGGTGCACTCCATTTCTACATTTGAGCAAAGAAACAAAAGGTTATTATATTATTTTGTGTGCCAAGGGGATTCCGGGGCGCTGTAAGCAAAATATAGCCAACTTTATACTCACTTTTCTCAGTTTCTCGAGAGGAATGCAAGGGTGATGTCCCTTTTCTGTGTCGGAGCAACATATTTGAAAGGAGTCTTCAACTCTTGTATTGTAAATTCCTTTTATTGTACTTAAAGCATTTGAGCATTAATAAAGTGATTATGCATTTGCTTATGTAATATGGATTATGCAAGTTTATGATCATTAGTTAAAGTGTTTGTTTGAGTAAGATAAATCACTTCCATGTTATAAGCATTGTCAATAAAATATTTTCGAATAAGAAAGTGGTATTCAACTTAGTGATATTTTCAGATCAAGTGTTGTATAGGTTCTATACATTTTTGGATCAAGTGGTATCATAGTTGGTTTGACAGGTGAATGTTTACGAGGGATAAACACAAGAGTGGTGAAGGAAAACTTGAGGTTTGTAATCCTGAAATTGGTTCAAGGAGCTTCACTCGAAGAGAAGAGATTACTTCACCAAGGAAAATAGGTCCATATGAATCTAATGATGATTTCTTCAATGCCTTTAATCAGATGAGGTCAATGGTGGAAGAGCTCTATAGTGAGAGGGGATTACGAAAAGGAGAAAGTTATGGACAGACTAAGAAATAAGATGATATTCCTCCTTCTCCACCTCCTTCAAGACCTCCTTCTTCATCTCCTTCATCTCCTTCCACTTCTTCGCCCTCATATCCTCGTAAGAAAATTGCTTCAAAGAAGCCATTGTTAAAGTTGAATGTCAAGTTTAACTTGCCCATGTATAATGGCATGTCTAATGTAGACAAGCTAGACAATTGGTTTCGACAAATGGAAGTTTACAACATTGATTTGGCCTCTCTTCGCCTTGAAGGTACAACATTGATTTGGTGGGAAGGTAAACTTCAGGAAGGTATCCAAAAGAGTGGTAATATTCTCTCTTCTTGGTCATAATTCATAGTTGCATTAAGGAAAAACTTGTATCCTTTGGCATATCTACAAAAGGCAATTATGGAATGGAAATATTTGAGGCAAGGAAAAGGACAGGGTGTGCAGGAGTTTATTGAGGATTTTAGGAAGAATGCATTGGCTTTAAATATTTCATTACATTCTACATAAACCCTTTTGAAATACATTGGTGCTTTGCATAGTTACATTCATCGTACTCTTCTTTTGTTAAATCCCACTAATTTTGATGAAGTATGTGTTCAAGCTATGCATCTTGAGTCTAGGGGGAAGGATGCTATAGATGGTTCCGCTAAGGATTTTTCTCAACAATAGGGAAGTATGAACAAGGGAAAAGAGAAACATGTAGCTACAGTAAAGAAGGAAGAAGCAAAACTCACCTGTACTCATTGCAAGAAAAGCAGACATGATGAAGATCATTGTTGGAATCCATATTCTGAATTAAGGCCTAAAACATATGGAGGCAAAGGAAAACAAAAGGTTGTTGTCATAGTCCAACAAAATTTAGGGTTCAAATCAGGTGATGAGACACGAATCATAGTTGTAGGTGTTGTGAATGCAAGCAAGAATGTGTCTATGATGTCTGCAAAAGTAAGTGAAGGCTATGATTTGGAATATAATAATGAAATAGTCAAGTTATCTCCTAGTCATGAAGTGTTTCAAAATTCTCCAAAGTTGATAAGTGACATGGATTTTGCTAGGAAGAGAAGGAATGTTGTTAATTCATTTTCAGTAGCAACTATATGCAATATTTTTGAATTTGATAAGTGACATGGATTTTTCTAGGAAGAGAAGGAATGTTGTTAATTCATTTTCAGTAGCAACTATATGTTCACTACTACTGTTGATATGTTGTGCATGGCCATTAGTGGAAAATATGAATGTAGATAGATGTGGAAGTACGACAATGATTTGTTATGTTAGCAACATTATTTCATCCTTCATCCTTGTTATTCAGTTGATTCTAATAAGCCAAGTGGTCCAAGCATGGGGAAGAGACACAGGTCAAGTGGGGAGGCATGTCACTCATTTAATGTCCGAATGAAGACATTTTGATGGTTTAAAAGATTCTTGGTGGGGAGGAATGATCCAGGAGGATCCAAAAACACTGATAGAGGTCTAAGAGGACCGAGAATGCTCACAGGGATCCAAAAAGGGTAAAAAAAGCTCAAAATTTGACCATCTCAGAAGTGCAAGAAAAGGACATCATTGCAAAGAGCTTGTCTTCATATTTCCAACGGTGCAAACGACAAGTCGAACGAAGTCTGTATGAAAAATTTATGGTTGGTCAAAGTTCAGGTCAACCGGGGCAAAAGTCAACCCTAAAGAGACACACGACGGGCCCACAAGTGAACAAGTGTCAGATTCAGGGTGACATGTGGCATCATAATAGTGACATGGCAACAACTGAGTTGGTAGCAATACCTCTATGTGAAAAAATGGCATGTTGACAAGTGGCGGACAATTGGTTCAATCAAATATTGACATGTGGCATTGGAAGAGCCAATGAGAGGTTTCCATGTGGCCACCCCTCATTGGCCAATAATGGTTAATGTGATGTAAAATTTATGGAGTCTAAGGGAATCAACCCCATGACCTCCCTAGACTCTACGCCTTCACATATCCCACTTTACCAATGCACACCACATGATCACTTGACAAGTATATGGTTTAATATATATAAGTTTAAACAAAGTTTCATATGGATGGACAAAGGGACGAGGCCCCAAGCCCTCAACCCTTGGCCATGATCATGTTACATGCCATATAAACAACACCATAGTGTAGGGAATTACACTTTTTTAAATAACATATAGTTATATGTTATAACAAACACTTAACCATTCCAAAGATTCACATGGGATTTGTTTTAACTATATATACTATATATAGTATCTCTGTGTGTGTTATAACCAATTACAAATAGGTTGCGGGGAAGAGAACCCTCGACCTCCACCTTTTGTTCCTATATTTTTAACCAACTCCCTTATAATTGGGGTTCGGTTACAAAACCCAAACAACTTGCAATTAATGCCAACCAGAAGTTATGAAATTTGGTTAAGAGGGGCGACCTATTTAATGATGCGCACCCCAAGGTAGAAGAAACACAATGTTTTTGTGTTTCACACAATTTTATGAAACTCTTTTGGTGGCGTAATGTGTGTTGAGGGTACAAGGCATATGAGGCTACACCATAAAGTGTGTCAAATGGTACTTGACGAAATTTCAAGTATTTTATATCAATTTTGAATGATTTTTCTCCAAGAATTCAATGATGCACTCTGTTTGTGCATTTCAGCAAAGCAACACAAGGTCATTGTATTATTTTGCGTGCCAAGAGGAATCTAGGGGACTGTAAGCAAAATGTAGTCCACTTTATACTCACTTTTCTCAGTTTTTTGAGAGGAATGCAAGGGTGATGTTCCTTTTCTATGTCAGAGCAACATATTTTAAAGCATCTTTAGCTCTTGTATTATAGATTCATTTTATTATACATAAATCATTTGAGCATTAATACGAGTGTTATACCTTCTGAGCTTGGTTATACCAGCTTCTTACACTTCTCCTGGAACTTAGAATGTAGAGATTTCTTAACCTCTACACAACTTGCATAGGCTCTGTGCAACCTCGCACTACCTCTCTGAGATTAACAGACCCTTTTTTCCAGGAGACCCAAAATGACTAGAAGTATAGACATGTATACATGAAACTGTGTCTATAGTCAACAAAATCAAGGTCGCATCCTATGAAAACCATGGTTTAAATCCCTTGTTGAAGGGAAGTAGAGCCGTGAAGTACAAAAGAATCCACAACAATTGTTGATGTGGCTGCAAGGATAGATTTGGGTCATTGGATCATACCCAAAAGGGAGCTAAGTTATTCGAGACTATGGGAGTCCAGAGCTTCAGGGTGAATGAACATTGCAATGTCCTAAATGCATCGAAGGTGACCTGTCGGACTGGTAACTTGACACTTGAATAATAGTTGGCGACCATTTACCCGTTATCGTGGGATTCATTCCCTTGTTAAACCTCGATCCACTTCTCGGTCGCGAAGTAACGTGAGCCGTAGATATGAGGATATTTTGGATCTCCCCTGACCGTTGGATCTATGTCATGGTTAGTTCAACATTGACCACTCTGGGAGAACATGGGTGTTAAATGGTTGGAATGCTCAAATGTTGAATTCATGAAGCGACGAGGACCGTCGATTCTAGGATACTTCAGGACCTCTCTTTTGACCATTGGATCTAGACCATGGTTAGTCTGATGTCGACCACTTCTGGAGTAAAAAAGGAAACTAAATAGCAAAACCCTTGAACGTCGAAGTCATGAACTGACGAAGGCCATAGATATAAGGATCCATGTGGACCTATATCGACCATTGGTTAGAGGATATTGGAAGGTCGACTGGAGGGAGTTTGGGGCTTCGGAGCTTTGGGCAATTCTGCTGGTAGGAGAAGCAAGATGTTCCTAGAGACTGTCAATCCAGAGTGATGTGGCATGCTGACGTCACTTAGGGTGAAATGGATCCATATTATGTGTGCCACATGTCATCTTGATTCATGCTTTTCACAAACCTTATGTGCTAATTGGAACTTGACACGTGTTACACGTTGATTGGGCCACATATCACCTCCCAGTGCATAGTTGCTTGACCTAATGGCTAATGAGACCCCGAGAGTTTAAAAATATGTGAAGCTTAGGGTGTTAGAACATATGATCCAATAAGGCCGAAGGCTAGAGCCACGTGGAAGGATTCTAGGGTTTCCAGGCTCTAGAGGATATGTGAGTAGAGAAAAGGGCGTTCAGTGTCGTAGCGCCGAAGCGTCAAATGTTGAAATCCCTTAAACCTATGCATTGAACGAGGGATAATCTCAACCATTAGATTTAACAGTGGATTTATATCCACCATAGATGCAGGAGTGTTAGGGAACTCCAGGACTTCGGGACTCCGAGAATGTTTCAGACATGAACAGGAAGGACAAAGGGCCTAATGCCCGATAATCATGAAGGCACGGGGAGCATTCCATGTAATCTCCCCTCCAATGGCCATGTCATCGCTAAAGGATGACAACCTTGGTCGAGTTCGTTCCAAGTGGGATGGTATGAATGAGGTGAACTCACATGGGTGCCACATGGCCTTTGACTAATGATACCTAAAGAGCTTCGAAAGGGCATAACCTCCAATCCAGAGCTTGGATTTGAGCATGGTAACAATCATTGGAAAGCTCTTGACGAGCATAAGGTGATGGAGATCTCAAAAAGAGGATTCGAGATGATTGAGAAAAGTGAAATTTTGATGCCCCATCCCTTAAAAAGGTACTTTAGGGGTTGGGTGTGTTACATAGTGGTATCATAGCAGGCAACAACACTTGGCATGCTTGGGCTCATGAAAGATTCAAGTGATTTTTCTTTCTTAGAAAACATTTAGGGAGAGGGCACCCTACCCTACCCTATCTAGCATAGCATGATTCAAACACATAACTGGATGGGCTGGAGAAAATTCATAAGACTAGTTTACCAAGGCTAAGATGAGCGAGTTGAGAATATTAATGTCATATGAAATTATCTACATAAGTTCCTTGAGGAGAAGATGCATATCAAAATTGAGTTGGGATTTTACCCAACGAGATTGAATAATGTGAGACTGTGGCTGAAGAAGCCTGTCATTTCTTTTGGGAAATGATAGTTAGTCCTACAAAAGTGGGATTATGCTAAGGGGCATTAATATTAAAACTTAGATGCAAATGGCATAAACCTGTTTTAAGGAATACTCAAGTCCATAAGGAAAATGGACTGAATAGGTGGCAGGAATTACCTAAAAGTGGGCTTAATGAAGCCTTTGTTAATTGAAAGTGTTGATTAAATGAAGGATTTGGCATTGGGAGTACAATCCTCCATGTATAAAGGCCTTATGGAAGTAGGTGAGATCAACATACTTGACATGTCATAACTGAAAAAAATTCCTACTGGGGTAATCACTGTTTGTAAAATAAAAGAAATCACGTGGATAGAGAATGAACCCCATGGAAGAAGTGAAATGACATGAGAAAGTTCTCAATCTCGTGGTTGTGATAGGGGAGTGTGAAAGGGAGAGCATGTGCAACTCTTTGGTTCCGAAGGGAAGTGAGAAACAAATTTTGTTTGTGAGTATAGGAATTGTCGGGAAGCATTTTTATAATCAAGTTGATAAACGAAGCTACAAAAATATAGAGTGATTGAGTGACAAATCACTGCATCCTCCCTTGCTTGGTGGATAGAAAACTAATCTGCCAGAATTCCTGTGGGAGGAGGAGAGTGACCTCCGTCCCTAGTTGTTGCTGAATAGATAGATTAATGAAATGTTGATCCTGAATGTGGTAAAGGAAATGTTGGGACACTTCTAGATGACCAATGGGTCAGGTTGACATCTAGAGGTGAATGGTACCCATATAAGGTATGGCTTGATATGCTCAAGTAGTAGTGAGAGAGAATCTAGAAAATGATTCCCTTGATAAAAACGTCTGTTAAGCAAAAATGGTTTGAGGCATGAAAAAGAAGCTTGATAAGTTGTCTTGTTTCCTTGGGCAATGTTGGAATTGCCCAGATGGTATTTTTGAATTGTTGAATAACTTTATAGTAGTTGAGGAAAAAAAAATGCTTCCTTACTGGTTGTTGTCGTATGGAAAGGGGGACATAGTTATGATTATGTCTGTTAAACTTTCCATGTGGATATCATGTGAATGACTGCAAGCTCTCAACAGAGAGGGAAGCTCAGTGTTGAGTATCTCTATGAGACTTGTAATAAGAATGGCAACAAGATCCTTGGGAGGAGGATCTAGAAATCTGATATGTCCATGTGTATGAACGACATGGAAAGGTGCAAACGATGAGCTTGCATGATGAGTGTTTGGCTATGTTTGTTATTCTTGAGTGCATGAATTTAATGTATTGTGAGGTTTCTCGATATGAAGACTGATATTAATACCAAATAGATATGAATGATATTAAATTTCCAAGTGATGGACATGTATGATGTAAGAGTATATGTATACTAAAATCACGATGTGACTACCTGAATGAGTGAAATGTAAGGCAATAATTGCATTTGCCAAGATTAAATGAATACCATGGATGCATGGTTGACTCCATTCTGAAGAGTCATGGAAGTTTTGTTTTGAACGATAGATTAAGGGGAATTTGTTACATTCCGTCGGGAAAGGATGGTAAAAATAGATGAAAGAATAAATGAGAAAGGATGCTCTGTTGTCATGATAAAAGGCAACATGATTATGCTTTTGAGGATCACATGAGAATAATTGTGAACAATCACAAGTTAAATGATTTTAATGAAAAGATGTATGTGAGCTGTAAAGTATACCTATGGTAGATACATATAGGCTTATGATTATGCATGTGGTTAAGTTCATAATGGATGTAAGTTAACAAAACAAGGAACATGTGTGATAAATAATCTGGATGCATAACAAAGATGCATGTTTATATTCCTTATGGAATATTTGGTAAACAACCGAAGTTAAATCAAGGTTGAGGCCATCAAATATAGTGATGGATATGAAATAAGGAAGTTGCATGCCAAAGAAGTTCCCTATGGAGGAACTGTGTGAAGGTTGTCAGGAGAACAGAATCAGAAGCTTAATGACTGTTGAGAATTGAGCAGTGGGATATATATA
>ML794586.1:383782-404988 GCA_009831015.1 Picea engelmannii
ATATCTTGGATTAAAATTTAAAAACATCATGCATGGATGGAATACTAACAAATGAATGTTGACCATTATGATAACTGAATGGTAATGTGCAGAATGCATCGGTTCATGATTCAGTGTGAACAAAAAAAAAAGTTTTCTATTGAAGCATGTTGATGTATCCAATAGGTTAGGGTGAAACTAACCAAGGGTGCTGAAGGAAAATACCAAGAATATCTCAGGAGGGACTAGATTGCATAAAAAAAGAAAGAGAAAAGGGGGAATCCTTTCCTCACCTTTAAAAAAAAAAAAAAAAAAAACTCTAAATTGTTTAACAAAGTTATAAGCCTTAGAAGAGCAGTTGTGGAAACAAGTACAGTTGGAAAAAGGAAAATAAATAAATTAGTAAGTTTGAATGAATAGGATTGGTTGAGCCGTGATAAGTAAAGGCAGTGAGGCCTTGGAAAATAACTCAGATGGACTGAAAGTCCATGGCTGTGTAGAAGGAGTTGGACAAGGGAAGAGTTCCTTGACCCCTTCCTTGTTGTTTATTGTATTTCTATGGTATGAGAGATTGATTTACTTATGAAAGTAAATGTTTTGACATCATAGTGATGATGGTTGTATGACTGTAGAAACAATTGAGAACTATTTGTGTTGCACTCATGAAAACATTAAGGATACTGTGATGAAGTGCATAAAGATATGCTAGGAAATATTTGAAAATGTTTTATTGATTTGAATGCTATAATACAAGCATTTTTATTTTACATGACGACTAATATATTTGTGATGTATGTCATGTGTAGAAAGAAATTGGAGCTATTGAGAAAGACATTTGCCAATGATGGATAACCTCAAGCAGAGGATGACTATGAGAAGGTTGTTGTTAAAATATTGTTGAAGGGACTTTGGGATCCCCTTGGAGCACTACTGATGAGGTAAAAAAAAAGGGTGCTAGCAGCTGGAACAGGTATAAAAATTATCATGCCTGTGTGGCATAAGGTATGGAGGGATTTGGTAAGAATCTCCTCTAAAGTATTTAATTTTTTACTAATATGTGAATAATTTTGAGTGGCTATTGTATTCCATTGCTACCCAAGCAAGGTAAGATTCAGAAAAGAAGAATCTGAATAATAGAGAGGAATTCTATGCCAGTCAAGGATGAGTTATAATCCTTGCAAGAAAATGCATGAGTGTACCATGGGTACAATGACGAACCTAGGGAGATTGGGAATAAAGGTGTTCATAGCTAGCACATTGCATGGGATGCATCAAGGAAATGCATGTTTGCATAAGAGGGTAGACAATGGATTTTCCATTGAGGAGGGATCACCTTCCAATACTCCACTTGAATTGTGTAGTTTTTAAAGAAAAGAAAATTTGGGTGGCCATGAGTGATGGCACCCTGATTACTAATGAAGGAAGAATGCTTGGGTGCATTCAAGATAAAATTTTAGTTTCATATGTGTTGATTTGGGATCATGATCAACCTGTAGCAAGAAGCACAATCATGTTGCAATAATGAACAAGAATGAATAAGCCATATGGTGAAGAGGTTGGTTGAGATCCAACACACCTTGGCAAAGTGCTTGTCATAAAGTGTGGCAAACTGGAAACTAACGCAAGGGTGCATTGGGTATGAATGTGGCCATGAATATTGGCACATTGATTAAATTCATCTGATATTTGAATTGCATTTGGAAAATTTAGTATGTTGAAAGGATGCATACGTAAATAATGATATTTCCTTTTTCTTTGTACCCTTGAATAGATGAAAATAACTTGGATTGTTAGTATGCATAGTTTTGAAAATATAAAGTGCATGCAAACTAACAATTTGTTTGGCTGAGGAATGTTGAAATTACAGGAAGAAAAGGGTCTTAGATATGGCAGTGTTGTAATCCCATAAGGAAGATCAATTGCTTTTTGAGCCAACCTTCAAGGAATGGTATTTCCTTTTTGAGAAAGTGAATTTGATTGTTAGTATGCATAGTTCTGAAATTGTTTGTGAGCCACTGCAAGTGTGCGATGAAAATATAATGTGCATGAGAACTGACAATTTGTTTGGCCGAGGAATGTTGAAATTGCAGGAAGAAAGGGTCTTGAATATGGACGTATTGTAAGCCCATAAGGAGAACCAATTTTCTGCTAAGATAAACTGCCATGGGAAGGAAAGTCCCATACTTGTGAATCTGATTCCTATGTGGAATAGATCTAAAAAATAAATGTGGAATTAGGAAATCTGTGGGTGACAGATTTGCAAGAAAATTATGAATTTGAAATTGAGGATAATATCTCATAATTTTTGTATACCTATGATACAGGTGAGACAAAAAGATATGTCTATGGAGAAAAGATGAAGGTTGTCAAAGATGGAAAGCATGAAAAATGATACCGTTGAGACATGAGAACCCTGTGGTAAGCCATGATTGCCCTAGAATATGTTGTGTTGTTGTAACAAAAGTTGGAGGGATGCCTCAACAGAGCAGGTCAAAGGGAAGCCTCGAATGTAAGACTCAATGAAGTCTCTAGAACTCTTCTTATGCGAGAAAACCTTGGCAAGGAAAGATGGATCACCCAAGGGACTGTATAGCAGAGAAGGGGATGCCTAAGCCTAGGCCTGGAGGGTGAGAGACTGCAAGGAAGAGGAGACTTTGATCAATCTTGTAAACCATTGATTGGGATCATGCACATAATGTGTGTGTCAAGGAAAAATGGTGAACCAAGATAAAAAGACAACCATATGGATTCAAATCCATGAACTGAACATATAAGTATTGTGCTAGATTATGAAATTTTTCCTTTTGAATTTTGCACAACAATAAGATGTTTTCACATGAAATTGTCATTGATATGCTTGTTGTCCAAAATTCTTGAAGGTAGGTGACAAAGGCCAAGGGTCTGGAAAGGACTTGACCAAGAAAGAGGATCAATATTTCTGAAGCAGTTGAATGACAAAGGTGTGACATGTGTTACTGAAAAAGAACAACGAGCACAATGTTCCTTTGAAGGGGGACATGATTGTAATACCCCTATTTCCCCCAACTTGTAATTAATCATTACTTATGATTACCATGATATGGCATGTGAACAATGTAAATGTATTATTGTTTAGATTGAGAAAAAACTGACTATGGGGGTGAAGCCTTGAAGTATTGGCCATGATATCACTAGAGGAAAGAGTGTGGAAACTATAGAGAGGATTCATTAGGTAAAATGACCCAAATTCTCCTTGTTGAAATAATAAGCCTCATCCTTATCCCAAGGAAAAACCAGTTAATGAAATAAGGACTGGTGGTTGAACAATCAACTACCCCAATGAATGGAAGCATGGAGGGTCTGGCTGAGGAGACAAAAAATTGTCAGCCCAAAGTACCACAAAACGCAGTTTCCTGCAGTCCTAGATTGACCCAAGTTCCTTCTAACAGAAGGAATAGGACAGGTCCAGAACCTCCCTAGGGAAAAATGAGAGATTGTGCAAGAGAATAAAATATACCATTCAAAAAGAGGAAGAGTGTGTGAGGCTCTCCATCTGAGAAGAAGGAATGAAGGATTAAGCTCTTCTGTTTACTGGAGAGAACTAGAGGAGGAATTCGGTCTTTCAGGAAGGGAATCGCTGAAAGGAATGCACTAGCGCGTGCAATAAAAAGATAAGAGAACTTGTGGAAGAGTTATGAACTAGAGCATAGAAGACCCAAAACCCAGACTAGAGCAAAAGAGGGTCACGAACTTGGTGTTGAATGGAAATAAACCAATGTTGGAAGGAGAGGGCGTCGAGGGACAATGTAGCTATGAAGGGACTCTCTCGCACATAGGAAATCTAGCTGGGAAGTCATTTGACAAACCCCGTGGAGGCCCTGAGGTTAGTCGGGAAGAAGAGAGACTTCTATTGTTGCCAGAGAGGTGGAGGAGAGTAACCTCCCCGATACCATACTTGAGTTTGGAAAGAGAACTCAGAAAACCTGACCTCAGAAGAAGGTCAGGAGCTTGATGCTGGGAGAGCACCTGATAAACCTCGCAGAGGTTATGACAGAGAGAGGATCTCTGAGAAATTTTCAGAAGTTTCCCTAGTGATATCATGGCTTGGCATGGGGGTGGCCAAAGTGCTAAGAGTGAATGCCTCTGAGCCTATGGTTGGGTGGAGAGGCAAACACCCACAGTCATTTGACTGGCTGCAACTTGTAATAGATAAGTATTATCATACCCTGTGAAATTGAACTGTAAATTAAGGTTGATTATCCTGTGAATATTTTAGGGATGTGCATGCTTGTTTAATGATTAGACTGGTTTTTATCTTGCATGATTGTGTATTTAAGCAAGTAAGGAACTATATGGTTTGAACATGGTTTGTACACGTAAATGCTTAAGCCTCCTGTAGTGGCTCAAATCAAAGGAAATAAACTGTGATTTTATTGACCATAGACACAGTTTCATGTATACATGTCTATACTTCTAGTTGTTTTGGGTCTCTTGGAAAAAAGGGTATGTTAAGCTCAGGAGAGGTAGTGTGAGGGTGAACATAGCCTATACAAGTTGTGTAGAGGTTAAGAACTCTATACGTTCTAAGTTCCAGGAGAAGCGTAAGAAGTGAGCCCATACTTCTTTCAAAGTATTTGCAAGCTCAGAGGTATAATGCTCGTATAATGCAGGCCAAGGCTACAACCTATGAAAACCATGGTTTGAATCCCTTGTTGAAGGGAAGAAGAGCTGTGAAGTACATAAAAAGCCACAACAACCGTTGATCTGGCTGCAAGGATAGATTTGGGCCGTTGGATCATACCCAAAAAGGAGCTAAGTTATTTGGGACTCCTGTAGTCCAAGCTCGCGGGTGAATGAACATTGAAACATCCTAAATGCGTCGAAGGTGACCTGTCAGACAGGTAACTTGACGGTTGACTGACAGTTGGCAGGCATTTACCCATTATCGTGGCATTCATTCCCTTGTTAAACCTTGATCCACTTCTTGATCACGAAGTAACGTGAGTCGTAGATTTGAGGATATTTTGGATCTCCCCTGACTGTTGAATCTACGTCGTGGTCGGTCCAACGACCACGACGTAGATAGAAAGGTTGTTAAACGATTGGAATCCCCAAAATCCAAAGTCTCGAAGCAACGAAGATAGTATATTCGAGGATACTTAGTGACCTCTCTTTTGATCGTTGGATCTAGACTGTGGTCAGTCCAATGTTGACCACTTTGGAAGTAAAAAAGTAAACCAAACAACAAAACCCCCGAACGTCGAAGTCGCGAAGCGACGAAGACTGTATATCTAAGGATCCACATGGACTTATCTCAACCATTGGTTAGAGGATATTGGAAGGTCAACTTGAGAGAGTTCAGGAATTTGGAGCTTTGGACAATTCTACTGGTAGTAGAAGCAGGATGTTCTCAAACATTGTTAGTCCAGAGTAACATGGCATGCTGACATCACCTAGGGTGATGTGGACCCATATTATGCGTGCCATGTGTCATCCTAATTCATGCTTTTCACAGAACTTATGTGCCAATTGGAAATTGACACGTGTTACTCATTTATTGGGCCACATCTCATCTCCATATTTTCCCACATGTCACCTCCTGGTGCGTAGTTGCTTGACCTAATGGATAATGGGACCCTGGGAGTTCAAAACTCTAGGAGGCTTATGGTGTTAGAATGTATGCTCCAATAAGGCCAAAGGTTGGAGCCACGTGGCAGGATTATGAGGTTTCGGGACTTCAAAGGATATGCGAGTAGAGAAAATGGCGTTCGGTGCCAGAGCGTCAAATGTTGAAATCCCTTAAACCTGTGTGTTGAACGAGGGTGAATCTCAACTGTTGTATTTAACGATGGATTGATCTCCACCATAGATTCATGAGTGTTAGGGGACTCCGAGACTTTGGGAATCCGGGAATGTTTTAGACATGGACAAGAAGGATGAAGGGCCGAAGGCCCGGTAATCACAAAGGCACAGGGAAAATTCCTTGTAACCACCCCTCCAGTGGCCATGTAATCACTAAAGGGTGACAACCTTGGTCAAGTTTTTTCCAGGTGGGATGGAATGAATGAGGTGAACCCATGTGGGTGCCACATGGCATTTGACCAATGATGCTTGAAGAGCTTCGGAAGGCCATGACTTCCAATCCAGAGCTCGGATTTGAACATGGTAACAGTCGTTGGAAATATCTTGATGAAAAGAAGGTGATGGAGATCTTGGGAATAGGATTCTAGATGATTGAGAAAAGCTAAATTTTGATGCCCCATCCCTTAAAAAGGTACTTTAGAGGTTGGGTGTGATACAACACGTCATTTGGGTTTGACACGTGTCACCCATTCTTGATATGCTTTTGGGTGAATTTGTTGGGTTTCACATGTCCACATGGAAGCTCTGGATTGTTTATGATAGTGCCTCATTGGCATTTCATGCTGTCATCTCCTCTTCATTTCGTTGACGATGACTGCATCGTTGACACTGTGAAATTTGTGTCAGGGGTTTCACTTTGCATCTCACTGAAAACGATCTACATATTGATCTCCATTGTTGATATTTCACTGATGCTAGGAGATTCATCGATATATGCTCAACCAAAAGTGACAATCAACTAAGGAATTGATAAGATCACGTTGACGTCTCCCTAGGCACATGGTATATTTTCATTAGTCCATGGTGGCGTTAAGGTGGCAGGGAAAGGAGACATGTGTCACCCAATTTTGATATATTTACTTGTGTGTCTGGTGGGTTCCACATGTCCACGTGCCATTTTCTTATTAGCTCTGACGGTGCCTCGTTGGCGGGCTGACATGACCCTTGGTCGGGAGGCTTTAATACTTGAGAAAAGATCTGGACCGTTGATCTTCTCGAGGGAACGACTAATGGCGCCTATCAAATATAGGTTGTTTGTTCGAGGTGCACCCATTTGGGTGCTCGAGAGTTAGGTCACAAGGGAACTCTAACGACCATTGATTTAAAATTCAGGTGTGTGATGTGATTTGAGATGTCGATCTCTCGAGGCCCCAAAAACTCCCAAAATGTGCTTTCATGTCATGGTCTCATGATAAGTCCCTGGGATATTAGCGCTTAAGATATTTTAGGGTGTGATAAGCCCCTTTTTTGACGTCGATAAGCGCATGAGGGCTTAAATCTTGCCTTAGGCACGAAAGGGTGTGAATTCTATGTTGTTTTCTTGAATTTTCCTTAGGAAAATTTGACTCTGGGCTACGCAGAGGCTCTAGAAGCTGAAATTTCTACTACTAACTCATCTAATCACAACCTTGTAACTTCAATCATCCTTTATTTACTTGCAAGAACAAATACAGTACTAACACCAACTTTGATCTAGAAAATGCTTCTATTTGCTCTGTTAATACATTATACACATTGAAATAAACTTCTAATTGTTGCAACTGATGATTCAATTTAAGTGCATCTGCCTCACCTTTGTAGGGTTTAATTTGATCTTTTCTTCCATGATTATTTGTAGGTGCTAAGAATATTGGTTATTAGATTCACCTTTTTCAAGATTTTTTTCTTCCTTCTCTTTCATCGTCTCTTAATGATATTTTGGTTTCTTATGAGACTCGAGTTTCTCTAGAAAGGGGCTAATATTTTTCTCTAGAGTGGCCACGAGTACAACTATGCTCCTCAAAATATTGTCTACTTGATATTCCAGCCTCATAAATCCTATTTTACCTTCCTCTATGGGTATTTCTTGGTGCTCTTCTTCCATTTTGAGGATCAAAGTTGTTTCTTGACCTTTCTTGTGCACATCTTATCATCATCAGGGTACAACTCTTCCACAAACTTGGATTTTTTGAGTTGGGTAAGCATTAATTGTGCTCAAATGAACAAATGCCTAAATAAACCCACTTTAGTACCAATATGATATGTGAATCAACATAGATATTCCAATGGTTGACTCACCAAAACAAATCTAAAATTAAAATGAATATAGTGATCCCATGATCGACTGTGCAAATATATTTTTGTATTTGTAACATCTTAACATAAATAAAAACACACCATTTAGATTCCTTAACTGTTGCGACATGTGGAATAGACTACACTAGCAAAGACACACACAATGGGATGAAAATATTTATTGTGGTAACCTGTACGATAAAGCTAACATTCAATGAAGGATTGTGCCTTCCATCTTCTTATATCATGGAGACTACAATACATATTACTAGTTTGAAAGAAAGAGTTCCAAATTCAAGTGAATGGGAAAAGTGGTTTAGAATGCACAGTATGTAATGATATTGAAATCATTTTATGAAGTTGAAAGGAATTTCAAGCAATACTTCCATGTGGTTATGATTAATGACAACAATGCATTGTACATGGCCTCTCTAGTTGTGCGACAACTCTCGAGATTTCTTATTGTTTCTCATTGCAAGCATAGATTTCTCGCGGCTGTGGAACAAGGCATGAAGAGAAAGGTCACCAATTGGTTTTCCCATGTTTCCGAGAGGATAATTAGAGTGTGTTTCACCTATCCTTTTACAAGCTGTAGCTTTTTTTTGGGCTGTATGATCATAATAAACACAAGGTCATTTTTTTAATAGAAAAAATAGAGGGCTCGAAATACCATTTTTGGGAGAAGGGTGATGATTGGGGTTTTTCACAATTTATTTTCCTTAACAAATTTGTGATCCTATAGATGGTCTTATGCTAAATGAGACATTGCATTTAGTGGTTAGCATGGAAAGGCTTGCATATTTCTCTAGATGTGATTCTAGGTAGGCATGACTTGTGTGGGCCTCAAGATCAAGGAGCAACATGTTGTTTGAATTTGTTATTGCAAATACTCTTTCACATCCTATATTTCAACAAATATGGTGTCATAATGTTCAACATTGCAACTACATTGTATCCATGGGAGGCCTTACCATGTCTTTGGGCTGGGCCACACATGATGTATTGAGAAACGTGACGTGGATAGAAAACAATGCAAGAACTTAGAAAATCAAAAGAAGATAATTGTAGTTGTAAGGGCAATTCAAATGTTGTTCCAAGGCCACCTTATGAACTACAATAAATGCATTAATGTGGATTACAAATTCACCCATAAAATAATTTTATCATTTGCAACTTGATGTCAAAAACTACAAGAATGTTTATGCTTCTTTTGACATACATTTTCAAGTTGAAAAAATTAAGAAGAGAATAAATATAAGTAGAACAATTTGGCTAACATTAACTATTTCTATAACTTATTCTGAAACAATTTAAATACGATACTAAACATCACTAATCGGTATGAGTTTCCTTTGAAACTTGATTTGGATAAGGATAACATATGGTATATTTCCTCTGATAGAGACAGAAGTGCGTGAAACCTTTATTCACTACAATGTTTTGGTTCACAATGGATGAGTTACAAAGGACACTATCATGCCTTTCGTAAGGCCAATGCCATTTAGTTAATGGTATAAGTTTAATGATGAAGATGTAACTAAGGAAAACTTGAAGACAGTTTGGAATAACAATATGATGGAGATGAGGAGATATTGTATCGACCAAGGTTTTAGTGATATTGTTGAGCTTGCACAAAATTCAAGTGCCCATATAATTGTCTATATCAAGGTCGATCACAAGGATGAGATATTTTTTGCAAAATAGAAGTTAAAAACATTGTAGAGCACTTGAAGGAAACATTCAAGAGAAAACCATGGGAAAATGAGTAGAAACCAAAAGAAGGAAAAGAGGCTCATCTATATACAAATGTAAAGAAGACACCTATCTCACAATTGAAGAAGTTTATCATTGTGAATTCCATTATTTCTCTCAACTGCCAGATACTTTGGATACAGATACGAGGGTTAAAAACATATATTGTTATTTTCAATTGATAGCTCAAAAGAAGGAATGCCAACTAGTGGGGATCTCTTTGAACAAGGAATATTCATTATGTTGTGGAGCTTAGGCTCTTTTTGGAAATACATCAAAGCAAGGATAAATCATCTATAGCTCCCTCACCTCTAAAGTTAGAGGAAGACATATTACTATTATTTAGTATTATGACCCATATAAGTATGGATGTTGAGGAATTATTATGAATGTTTCCATACAAGTATGATATGCTTAGAAAAATTGAAATTGCATGGATTGTAAGAACTATGAAGACAGTGGAGAAAGAATGTCTCTATTCCATGGAAAACATGTTGCAAGTTTGAGTTATGCTAAAATAGCAAAAAGCGTTGCAATTAGTGGAATAACAAGTTTTGTTGGCTATGTGTCACCTTCACCAAAAAGAAGAGGAATGTACTTGCATAGACACCAAAAGAACACAATACTCACAAGTTGACTCAAAATTTGCATGCCAATACTATAAATGTACCAATTCTACAATGACTCCTCCCATTTCTTCTATTCCAAGAATGCATGCCACTACACCTATGGGAATGCCATTAATCAAGCCTGCTTAGAAATCCATGTAGGTTGATGTTGCCTGATGAGATGTTATTAAGGAGCTATGAAAGTTGATGGTCATTATATCCGTCCAAACTTGTTTTGTAGTGGTGGTGAATATGGAGAAGATTGACACAAATCAAACTCTCTTGCTAAAAATGAAATTGATTTGATCATTTCATATGTTGTGTTGAATTCTTTGTATCATGGGGGTATACATAGCCTAAACAAGTTATGTGTTGAAGTAGGTAGTGATGGTAAACCTCTTCTCATAACTTGCATTGATAAAACACATGACCTATTGGTTGTTCCCTAACTCATGTGGTATTATGTACACGTTGTGAGGTCATCAGACTTCTATTGGCCATGCATGGGATACTAATCATGGTTGTTCACAAAAGAACAAAAATTTTCATTTGTTGATTAAATACCAACCATTGCATAATGAAAATACACCATTGGAGATACATGGACATAGTTTACAATATCTTCATGATTATGTTGTGCGATTACATTCTTTGAAACTCCTAACAACAATGCAATATGTTCTATGTAAGAGCATGGAGGATACCCCATAAACTAACCCCATTATCAGTCAAAGTAATACAAAACTTGGCCATGGTGTAGGGAGGCCAACCAAAATACTGATTAATGGGGCAACAAAAAGATACATATTCATGGCCTAAGTGGTGGGCACATCATGGATTTCCTAGCCTAAGTTGCAGACTTTTTGGAAAAATCTTAAAGTTGCTACTAAATTAATATTGAAATGTATGGACAAGAGATTGCTCTTGCAACATCAATAGTGTCACACATTATAATTGCCATACCAATCCAGTATATCTAATTGAATTTCTATGTTTTAATGTTATTGAAAGGATTACAATCGACAATGAATACTAGTGAAATTCTAAAGAGCTTCTCAAGGTGTTACTAAAATAGATATAATTGACACTCATGATACATGCACTAAGATACCAAAATATGCAACAAAGGAAATGAAGGCCCTAAATATTCTAGGAGGTATGCATTATGTGATTTTCACAACGATGTGTCAGCTCCCATTCAAGTGATATCATGGAAGGGGAGAAAAAAATGAATAATGGGGTTCTTATTAGAGTGAAAGTCTCCAAATGATGAAGGAGGAAGACAAAACTCCAATTGATATCCTAGCATGGAATAAGGCAATGAAAAAGTGAAATAAGAAGGGAGAGATAACTTTGCAAACACCAAACCCAAGCATAATAAAAGGGTGACTTGGTTGTAAAAGCAAGCAAGTGGAAGTTATTTTACATAGATCATATCAATTATGCTTGAATTGTGCACACAAAGCATATAATTTGTTTAATTGCAAGTTTCACTGTGAGCAAGCCAGATTTGTAATAATGAAATATGTAAATTAAATATTTGGATAATCAACATGAGGATAAATATATATTTGTCCAAGGCTTCAAATCCCAAAATATCTGAAGAGTCTAGAGTAAACAAAGAGTTGAAGAATTGGAAGGAAAAAGGGCATGAACAAATTTATACATAGAGCCATCACATGCAAGCAACGAGGTCGTGTTTTTGGCATTGTAAGCTTTCTTCATATGTTAATAAAGAGGCCATTTTTAGCTTGTGTTAAAACACTCTTGCAAATCTAAGCTTGGTTGTGGACTATTCCCTCCTCTCCCATCTCTCCCAGTGCTTGTGGGTGTGAACATTGTATTACGTAGACTATTCTCTTGCTACTATGTTTATTTCTCACTTATCTTATGCTTACTAACAACCGATATGAACGGGGAGCTTCTTGGAAGTGCATAGACTATTCTTGGTTGCTTGGAACCTCTAATCATTCATTTACATTTGATAGTAGGCTATTCTCTCTTATGATGTATGCCTAATATGTTTTATTTCAAGTTGTTAGTTTTATGACAAAGAAGTGTCGTTGACACTTAAGTCTTCTTACTTTAGGAGGGAGTTGGGAGGGTTCAACATTGGTTCATTTCCAATAGAAAAAATGGACTATCCCCCTATTATCAATTGTATTACCAACTCATGTTGTTGCTCCTAGACAAGATTAGTTAGTCACATTCCATAATAAATTATTACATTACATATTAGTTGTATTTAATTTTCATATGTAGATTATTATAGTCAGGCCATAATTGGAGAGTTCGCCATTTCAATGAAAGAAGGTATAATTTATCTGTAAAATGTCGTGGATATTCCACTGGAAAATTAGTCACAAAAGATCTGATAAAATTACTAAAATATTTACTATGAAGGTTAGTTTCCTTTAGATCTCATATTCTTTAATTACTGGTTTTTTTTGCTTAAATGTATGAAATGGATCAAATGCAAAAAATAGAAACATAAATAAATTCTCACACACCATCCACAAATAAACACAAAATATGACTTGGGAAACCCAATACGAGAGAAAACCCAACTAGAAGGTGAGGCCACTTTGTTATCTTTTCTTCAAATGAAAGTACAAAGAAAGAGGCACTCTTTGTGGAGTTGCCTTTGATGCTATGGCTTGTATGGCTACTGCATAATCTCTCTTCCTATGTTATGTTCACATAATACCACACTCAAATGTTTTTCTCTGCTATAGAACAAGATACAATGCAAAAGAATGGAACCCCTTCTCCTCCTAGTAGCCAAGTATTTAACATAGCCTAATAGTCATATAGGGTTAGGGTATTGACTTCCTCAAATCTCAATTAGTGATCAGGTTTGGAACTTCTAGAATGCTCTACAAAATCCAATATGTGTCTAGCCCCACACGTTTAAGTAATGGGGGCTAACATGGCATCCACTCACACCATGATGATCAATACGGTAGGTCAACTTGCGGGAGGCATACATTTCCCATACAAACTCTGATTGAGGTGATTCTTGCACCATTGGAAAGGTATTGGTGTGTAGAATATAGCTGCTTAGTCTATCGTAAGGTTTGGACCATAAAAAAGTGTTGTTTGATGCCTCAAAATGGCTCTGGAAGATTTCAAACGATTTTTTGGGCCCAAATTTCCAAACTGGGACCAACCGCTAAAATGGATCTGCAAGTTGATTCCTCCAATTTTTTCACCCATAAAACATCAATATAGACAACAAATAATATAATAATCCAATATGGATCATACCTCCTTATTTAGGGAGGGTTTTGGTCCCCAAAATATTTAGTGAATGAGGTGAGGAAATTTTTCCTCTACCTTCTCCCTGGAGTACCACTTTGCTTTGCATGGAAATTGTCCTTTCAACCTAATGTGCTAAAGGTCATGCTACCCTTGCCTTGTAGTTCTAGACCACTTCTGCAAAATTGTGTCCTCTTCCAACTCTGCTTGAGCATATGGTGCTAAGTCCTCTATGGAAGGTAGGACCTGCTCCTCCTCCCGATCCAACATGGAAGGATCGTAGAGTTTGAGATTCTCCACATTGACTTCTGAGTAAATGCACATGTATGGGGGTAGAATGAGTTTGTAGATGTTATCTCCCACCTTATCCAATATCTCGAAAGGGTCATACCACAGAGCCTTTATCTTCTTACCAAGACCCCATAGTCTTTCCTTGTTCAACTGCAACCAAACTATATCTCCCACTTTGAATGATTTTTATGTTTTTTGGTGATCAAGTCGTGCCTTGTACCTTTGCTATGACCTCTTCAATGTCTCTTGTACTTGCAAATGGATCTGCCTAATATTTTAGACAAAATTATATGCTTTTAATGCTTCTCCCATTGTGTCTTCCCTCACTCCTCCTTGTTGTCCATAAATAACATCCAAGGGTGACGATGACAAATACCAAAAACAAGATTCAAATGGGGACTTGCCAGTAGAAGTGTGGACCACGACTGTTATAAGAGTGTTTTATGTATGTCATATTTTCATCCCATGTCTTTGGATGCTTCTGGTTGTAACCCCTCAGAAGTTTCACCAAAGTCTCGTTAACTACTTCTATCTGCCCACCTGTCCATGGATATAATGTTGTTGATCTCTTCAACTTAGTGTACATCTTCTCTCACAATGTAGTCCAAAATGTACTGAGAAATCTAGTGTCCCTATCTAAGATGATGCTCCTTGGTATCCCAAAGTGCACCCAGACCTGTTCAAAGAACATGTTTGTTGCTTCTTGTCCTTTGATGGTCTTTCTACAAGGCATGATAATGCACATCTTGTTGAACCTGTCAACTACTACAAATAGATAATCATGTTTCTTCCTATTTGTTGGTAAACCTCCCACAAAATCCATGGAAATTCTTTCTCAAGGTCTAGTGGGTATAGGTGAGGGATGGTATAGACCTTGCTTCTTGTTACTAGGCTTGTTAGTACGACAAAGTATACATCCCCTAATATATCGTGCTACATATTCTTGCATTCCAGGCTAGTACACATACCTCTATAAGTTGGAAATTGTCTTCCCCACACAAAAATGTCTTGCAACCTTGGAGGCTTGAGCCTCTCTAATAAGATGTAATCACTCACCTTTAGGGACACAGATATTATTGAGCTTGTAAAGTAACTCATTATGGAAATGATAATCAACATTGTTGTCACATTCTTCTATATGAGTTTGACCCTGTAGCTGTTGAAAAATCTCCTCGAAGTCCTCGTCTTCTATGTGTGCCTCTCTATATGCATCATACATAAAAGGATCCATGTGCATCTAAGTTCCCAAAGTTGTAATCTTGGATGTGGGTGGCCTTGAAAGCATGTCTTCCAACTTGTTTGTGTTTCCCTTCTTATACTTGATGACTAGATGAAATTGTTGTAAAAACCCCATCCACTTGTAATGTCTAGTTTGTTGTAGCTAACTTTGGGCTTGAAAATAATGTAGCAACTAGTGATTCGTGTGGATGATGGTTTATTTTCCCATCAGATAGTGCTTCCACTTCTTGATAGCTTGAACTAGGGCATAAAGTTCCCTGTCACAGGTAGGGTAGTTAAGAACTACCCCATGAAATATTTCAGAATGATATCATATAGGCCTTCCTCCTTGCATCAAAACTACTCCCATGGCATACCAACTTGCATTTGTCTCCACTTTGAAAGGATTTTGAAAGTTTGGTAATGCGAGAATTGGTGCTTGATTGATATTTATTTTCAACTAATCAAAAGTCTTCTACTAATTCTCCCCCTGCTGGAAACTCTTACCACTCTCTATTGTGGTGTGGAGTGGTGCAAATACTACTAAAAATTAAGCTATGAACTTCTGCAAGTACTGTGATGCCCCAGAAAAGATCCTAACTTCAGTGATATTTGTAGGAACTAGGCATTTCATGATGGCCTCCATATTCGTGGGATCTATCTTGAGCTCCCCTCCACCAATCACATATCCCAAATACACCAACAATTGTTGAGCAAACTCACATTTCTTGAGGTTAGCCAGCAGTTGGTGATTATTTAGAGTCTCTAATAATTGCATGAGATGTGATATGTGCTCCTCCTAGGTAGCACTATAATTCGATATATCATCCAAATAGACCATGACACATGAATCTAGATATGGGCATAATACAACATTCATCAATCTCATAAATACAGTTGATGCATTGCATAAACCAAATTGCATGACCAACCATTCACACAAACCTTGCCTTGTCTTGAAGGCAATCTTCTAAGTGTATTCTTCCTTGATGCATACCTGGTGGTATCCCAATTTGAGATCCAACTTGGAGAAATATTTTGCTTGATGCAACCGATCTAACAGATCATCAATACTAGGTACATGGTACCGATCTTTTGGTGTAATATTGTTCAATGCTTTGTAGTTGATACACATTCACCGAGTCCCATCCTTCTTTGGTACAATTATGATAGGTGACCCACAAGGTGAGGTGCTTGGTTGAATCACGCCCTGCTCCAACAACTACTACAACTGGTTCTTCATTTCATTTTCTTCTAGAACAAACTGTTTATATAGCCCAATATTTGACAATGGGGAGTCTGGCAATAATTGTATTTTGTGCTCCACATCTCTCCTCGATGGTAGCCCTTTAAGATCTTGGAACAATCCTATGCATACTTGTAGAAACTCCTCCAATTGTTGTTTCTAATCTATAGTACACCCCTCTAGGGATGCCTTTGATCTTATCGACTCACCCTCGAACTGATTTTCTCTTAAGAAAAGTAAAACATATTTCTTAATGGAATTGATTAACTTCTTGGCTTAGTTAGAACTTACTAGTAAGATATTTGACTTGCCTTTATGTGTGTTGATGATGTAAGACTTCCCATCCTTGATCAATGGGTAATAGTTGGCTCTCCGCATGAATATTGCATTCCTCATATACATGTAGGGGCTTCTAAACACTACTCCACATATGTCAAGGGGTACTGCGTCCAATTCCACTTTATCAATAAAGTCACCATTTACCACAAATTTAATCTTTCATTGTTTCGTTACCTTGATCTTTGCATCCTTGTTTACCCATCCCAATGGATATGGGCTACGATGATTGTGAACTTCCAATCCAAGCTTGCTGACTAGATTTGCTGCTATGAGATTATCTTGTGAACTGGAGTCAAATAGAGCATCTAGCTTGTTCTTCTTGTTCTGAATCTTGATATGGAAGACTTTGGTCATCTCCTTCTCTTCCTAGTGAGGGAGGCTACTCAAATTCAAATCCTTATGGGTTGATGTGCAGACAATATTCTCATCCACATCGGAGTTTATTTCAACTTGATTGCTCTAATTTGTGGCTATAAGATTATTTTTCTTTGCTTCCTTCTTGCGGTTCTTTGGGTTCAATTTTGGATGTAGTTTCCAACACTTTTCCTCTGTGTGATCATCAATACTACAATGGTTGTTAGGATCATTTCACTGATGTGCAATGGTTGTTGTCTTATTATATTTTTCCCCTTTCCACTTCTTCTTCCCTTCCTTGGAAGCTTCCTAGTGCTCTTTCTGCTTGGAACCACTTGGCTGCACTTTCTTGTGGCCTATGTTTTCTAGATATTGTGCCTGTACACATGCCTCATCCACTGTCCTTGGATTGAAAAACATCACTTGATTTTGCAGATGATTATGCAAACCCCCCAGATACTTGAGGAGCGCATTTGGGTTCTTGGGAGAGATACTCGATGTGATGGCCATCTTTCTAAACTTAGTGGTGTACTCCTGTACACTCTACCCTTGTCTTTGCCTAAAGTATTGCCAACAGATCCATTGGTCCTGTACATACCCAATAGGATATAACTAGGGCATAATGAGGGTTTTGAAATCCTCCCACTTAGTTACTGGTGGATCACCCTCCAACCTAAGTGTTTTTGTATGGCTTTCCCACCAGGTTAAAGAATGGCCCTCTAACTTCAATCTAGCAGATGATATCTTTTGTTTTTCATCTATATGGTGAACACTAAAATAAACTTCTAGTTGTTGCAACCAATGATTCAATTTTAATGCATCGATCTCACCTTGGTATGGCTTTATGTGCACTTTTGCTTCCATATTGAATAAATACCATGGAGGGTTTATGGCACTGGA
The DNA here is from genome assembly GCA_009831015.1 of Picea engelmannii. NCBI lineage: Eukaryota > Viridiplantae > Streptophyta > Pinopsida > Pinales > Pinaceae > Picea > Picea engelmannii. The sequence continues at coordinate 401,624 of ML794586.1, forward strand.
ACTCGACTGCTCTTTCTTGGGTTCTTTCTATGACTCTTTTTATGGGTCTTTGTTATCTCTCGATTTCCCATCTAATATGATCTCTAAGTTCAAGCATCTAAATTCTCTCAATGGTCCAATCTTGCTTGCCAGAGCCACCATGAGGAGGGACATGTTGCGAGAATTGTCAACAAATTTATCTTCCAACCTCACAAACCTCTCCACTGCTAGATCTCAAGGGTTGTAATGAACAAACTCGTCAACCATGGATAAGGTTCTGCAACTTTATTCTTAAACCAATTCTTGGATCCTTACAACTTTCCACAAATACCACAAGAAAAATATCCCTTATACCAATATGATTCGTAAACTTCCATGGATATTCCACTTAACAGTTCGTCACAACAGATTTAATAAAATTATTGAAATCTTTAAAGTGAAGGTTAGTTTCTTTTAGATATCAGATTCTTTAATTACTGGTTTTTTCTACTTAATTGTATGAAATAGATGAAATGTGGAAAATAGAGAACATAAATAAATACTCACACACCATCCACAAATAAACCCAAGATATGACCTAGGAAACCTAATACAGGATAAAACCCGGCTAGAAGGCGAGGCTGCTCTGCTCTCTTTTCTTCGAATGCAAGTACAAAGAAAAATACACTCTCTATGGATTTTCCTTTGACACTGTGGCTTGTATGGATGCTACAAAATATATCCTTCTCCATTATGCTCACAGAATACCACTCTCAGATGTTTTTCTCAACTATGGAACAAGATACAATGCAGAAGAATGAAACCCCTTCTCCTCCCAACGACCCGATATTTAACATAGCCCGATAGTTGTCCAGGGTTAAGGTATTGCCTTCCTTGACCCTCAATTAGTGATTAGGTTTGGACCTTATATAATTATCTATAACATACACAACGTGGCTATCCCCATATGTTTAAGTAATGGGGGCTGACATGGCATCCACTCGCACCATGGTGATCAATATGGTAGGTCAACTTGCGAGAGGCATAACTTTCGCATACGAACTCCAATTGAGGTGATCCATGCACCATTGGAAAGGCATTGGTGTGTATAATACAACCTCTTTGTCAATAATATGCCTTGGACCATAAACAATGTCGTTTGATGCCTGAAAATGGCTTTGGAATATTTCAAACGATTTTTTGAAACCAAATTTCCAAATTGGGACCAGTCGCTAAAATGGCTCTGCAAGTTGTTTCCTCCAATTTTTTACGCATAAAACATTGAGATAGATGAAAAATAATATAATGATCCAATCTGGATCACTAATTGGGCCCTTTCTCTTGTGAACCTATGAATTTCATAAGGAACATTTACACATGTAAACATTTTGGTAGTAGGAGGGAAAATGGAAAGCCACCCTATGTAGATTTTCTTTTTGCTTTTGTATTTTCTACATGTGACTCTATCCAAAATACCTACTTGGGAAACCAACATTACATTGGGCTTGCACATGCCTTTGCACAACCTTTCGAAAAAGGCAATAGATCTCTTGCCAAAATTTAATGGTGAAGGAAGCACGAATGCTTTTGAGCATATCATAAATTATGAATATAAATTGCATTGCTTAACATTATTCATGAAGATGTTGTATGTTGGTTGTTTCCATTCTCCTTTATAGGAAAAACGTGGGATTGTTGCAATGTCCTACCCATTTGCATGATTTGAAATTGGCCTCATCTCAATAAGTTTTTGGAAATTCTTATGGTGATTTGTATTGTGTGGTTGAAATGTTGTAGGAATTTTGTGCAACGCATGTGGAAGATACTAAATCCATTCAAGATTTCAGTACAAGGTTTTGACAAATGTATTATTAATTTCATGAGAAACATATACCTATGACTTGAATAGTTTGTGATTTGTATATGTGCCTTTAAAAAACTATCATTGTTTTTATTTCACAGAAGTGAATAATAAACCTGCATGAAACCTATGAAGAAGCTCGAATCCTTAAAAAGGATTTGAATAAATATCTCTCGACTTTGTTGATGTTTTTTGGACCTAATAGCATAGTACATGACAAAAGTAATAATTCATTGGAATCAAATATAGTTTAAAACCTAGTTTAAGGATATTTGTTACAGATATATGCTCTTACAAGACAAAATTAATGAACAAAAAGTTGTGCATAAGAAAAGATTTATGTCTCATAAATGAAACCCATAAACTCATTCAATGATAGAAAGAAAAATCATTACAAACTTTGTTAATGAATTTCATAATAACACTTCTCTAATAGACAAGACTATATGTAGAGAACGTCTTATGATGAACTTGACATTTGAGTTATAGTTCTTCAATGAAAAAAAAATACTATAACATGCATTCCAATGAGTTGTTGAATGAAGAAGATGCACTTCTTATTTTTAAAGATTTACTCTTTGTAGATTTAAACTCAGAGACAATGCCAAAGATTCTAGTTCAAGTGATCAAGAGGTTAAGACTCTTGAAGGAGCTAGAGCATTAATACACTAAATTTTATCATATTATTAAGGATGTCCATATAACATTTTTTAAAGTCAATAATTTCACAGACAACACACATTATGAGTGAGAAATGGAAGTAGAAATGAAATGAAGTGAAGGAGTTCACCATTTCCAATAGAAGTGATATCGTGCCAAATTATGACACATTCGTAACATTTAAGATAAAAAAAAAAAACCAGTCAAAAAAAAGGTTGTAGACAATATGGTTGATGCATTTGCTTCATGGTTTCAATCATTCTTCAACCAAACATCGAAATCAAATGAAAAGCTTTATGTGCTCAAATATTTGAATATACATGAATTATTTCTAATTGCTCCAAAATTTGTGTCCCATCCCATGTCAAGTGCATCGACCCACATCTCATTGAAACACATTTTAAGCGTATACGCTTTGATGGTTACATTGGTATTACAATTTCATGTGATAGGTGCCTACCAATGATTGGAGTAGAATTTAGATTAGGTTTTCTTTCCTTTTGTTCTCTTTCTCTCGTAGAATATATGACTTTCAATTTAATTGTTCTTTCTTGTTTTCATAGGCTAGTTTTCCTTTTTTTAGTTCATTTTACTTTCACTTTTGTAGGATAGTTGTTTACATTTCATTTCCAACTTGCATTTTGTTTCGTGTTTTGAATATTCTTTTCACGAAGATTGGCTTCTAGATGAGATGTTGAAGTTCTAGTTTTTCTTTGAATGCAACTTTTCATGTCATACAAATTCCAACGTTTACCTTGCATTTACTACTTTGCACATAGGGAGAAATCCTTGTAACTTTGAATGGTTTGTGTTCGATAACGATCTTGAAGGGAGATGATTTTGATGTAAACCATGAAATGTTGTAAAAAAAATTGATAGTGGTTGG